>BPLR01005880.1:0-41362 GCA_021605095.1 Caerostris extrusa
TGTCTTATAAATTCAACTTTTAAATGCTACTTTTGAGTTACTTATATATGCATTAGTATGCAAAATTTCTTCAAATTTAAAGGGATTATATCAAAAAATTTATGTTATGTAAGTAATTAAATTTATCTTGACAGTAATTTAATTGTCTTAAAATTAAGTATTACTCGTATATTATAGGCATTTCTTTTTCTTCATTGACGCAACATCCCCATGGTGGGCCAAAGCCGTTTGCCTACTTCGAAACAGGAGATGTTTTCTTTTCACGGGGTAGTGTTGTCAACCTCAATCAAAGCCTCTACTGTCATATTATTGGACCAGTACTATAGTTTAAAGTGGATTCTAACACTACAAACATCTGTGGTTCCTCCGGGACTCGGACCCTCGAAATCTTCAGCATCGAGCACTAGTCACTCCGATATCAGGCCCATTATAGACATGCTTTTTAGCAATCTTAAAAATCAAATAAAACACTTATGGTATGAAAAATATTACAAAAAAAGAATACATATATCATAATACATACGTATACATACATACTCATATTCAATCTTCCCATATTCACTCATCTTTCTTAATAGCTACTACTCATTATACTCGTTCACTCATTTTCTTAATAATTTTCTAGTAATATTAGTTAATGAAAATATTATTATTTTAAGATTGGTGTGAAATTAAGCTTAAAAAGTTTTTCTAGGTAGATTGCTTTAAGCAAGTGCAATTTCTATTTTATTTTTAGATGACCACTTTATGCTGTTTCGCTATCGTTGTGGAAAATGCAAGGTGAAACCAAGTTATTCTTGCATAATACTTAAACAAAATAGACATTAAAAACCCACAAAAATTAAATATTTAAATTTTGGTTTGCATTCAAGATATGCAATATTTTGGCATTCATTTTTAGTTGCAGATGCAAATTAAATTGAGAAGACGGTAGATGAGGAATGAAATGACTCATCCCTTTCAATGTGTCTCACACTCGACTGACTTTCTTGTAGCGGAGGTTGGGGGAGGGAGTGCGTTGAAAGCAAAACGTTTCATTTAATTACAGGACATTCCATTCCACGGGTGCATCCAGGCGTGGTAGCGAAAACCGTATAAAGGCGGGTCTTCTCATGGTAATCCTGGGAAAGTGCTAATTGAAAAAGAGAAAGTTGCGAAAAACGCCTCCTGTGAAAAGGATTACCGAATGTCAACGAACCGACACTTGTTGTACAAGATATCTTAAATAATAACAGTTGTAGAAACAATTATAATAAAATGATGCACAAAATAGATTTTCCTTCAGAACACATTCTTTTTTGCATATTTTAAGCATTTAGAAATGTAACACGCGTCTTTAAACATATGTTTTAAATGTAAAGGATGTGAAAAAAAATTGTCGTATATTAAGTACTCTGCTTTTGTGTACTTGCTCATCTACTTTACTGCCTATTTTACCATTAAATGCTGTAACAGTCTAGTTGGAAAATCAAGTTGTAATAGGGATACTAACATTTTAATTTTTTTACTTGAAAAAAATATTCAGTATATCGGCTCTTCTCAAACTATGAAATCCGACTTTCAAAGAGGACTCAGAAACAGATTAGAAAGGACAAACTAGCCTAGGTAACTAGCTAAACTAAATTACTTACCAAAATTGGTACTTTTAAAATACTGTGAATACCAATGTGAAAATTAACTATATATGTTTACATATATTTAATGACTTTTCTGAGTTTTTAAATATCGTCCAATATTATGGAATTTTTCCCACGGTACGAATTTTAACATTTCCTTCCCAGAAGAGAGGAATATATATTCTATGACAAGTACATAATAACAGCCCATCACTCAAATTTGACAGCAGATAAGCAGTGTTGTGGATAGTTATATTACATGCAGTTAGTGTCTTGTTCTAATGAGAACAACCTGTCTCTCAAATCAGATAGCAGATATTTAGTGTCGTGTATAAATGAGACTCATGAAATCAGCGAATGTCTGTGCATCTTCACAGATCATACTGATTGAATAGGGACTACACCATGAATTGTGGCATCGTGATTGGTAATAGACGGTGGGCTGAGAGAATGTTTACTTCAATGAGAGAGGAAGCTGATGGATTTTTTTTTTTTTTTTTTAAAGGGAGGTTTTTTGGAGAAGAAAGAAGAGAGTTCTGCAACGAGTCGTCAAGAAATGTTTTTTCTCTGAAGTGACTGAACTGGCCGAAACTACCGTCTGTTACCAAAGTGAGCACTTCGTGGTTTCGGGTATCCCGCCGTGTGGTAAATAAAGTTTGCCTACACCACGCATTTATATTCGTTGTAGTAGACTTGAGAACTCTGGTAATCACCGTCCTTGGAGTGAACTTCAATTGTGATTAACTGCAATTAGTATTAACTCAGAATTCTGTATATACAGTGGGCCACAAAATTGAGTATACACCTTAGAAACTTAGAGACTTTTTGCAATTACAAATTAAATATTGCTTTTTAAGATGATTGAATTTTTTACCTTATATACTTTTTAGTCTATGCTTTACCGTACTATACTTATAAAATTGTTACGTTTATTTATTTTTTACGAAAAAAATAAAAGATCTGAGACGAGAAAAAAAACACCACCACAAAAATAAGTATACACCTTTATTAATTTCCTTTAACGTACAAATTAATATTTTGTTGCATAATCTTTTGCTTAAATTACAGCTTGTAATCTTCTGGACATAGATTCTACTAGTGTTTTAGTGGTTTCAACAGAAATTTTAGCCAATTCTACTCTCAGAACCTTCTTGAGAACTTCCTTGCTTGTGATTTCGTGCTCATGTACAGCTTTCTCTAATTGCGACCACAAATTTTCGAGGGACGTTTAGGTCTGGAGACTGGGCTGGAGTGTGTAATTGCTTCTTGCAATGGTACAGCAAGTATAACTGCACAATCTTCGCTGTATGCTTGGGGTCGTTGTCCTGCTGGAATATGAAGCTTGACCCAAGCCCCAACTTACTGGCACTTTTTTTCAAGTTATCATTTAAAATCCCCAAATATACATGTTTGTCCATAATACCGTCAATAAAAAAGCAAGTTCTCCAACTCCTCCATCCGACATACAACCCCAAACGAGGACAGATCCACCTCCGAACTTGACTGTCTTAATGGTGTTTTTAGGTACCAGTGCTTTCCCAGCTTCTCTCCATATTTTAAATCGTCCATAGCTTCCGTAAAGATTAAACTTACTTTCATCAGAAAATATTACAGTGTTCCAGAAAGAAATAGGCTTTAAACGATGTTCTTTGGCGAAAATCACTCTCTTTTGTCTATTCACATACCTGATGAGTGGCTTTCGTATTGGTGTACGACCATGAAACCCATATTGGTGAAGGGTACGTCGAATTGTTTCAACTGAGATCTTTTTCCCCGATTGTAGAGGACATCGATAAAGCTAGTTTAGAGGCACTCACCCTCGGATCTTTCTTTACTGAGTGAATGATCTTCCTCTTCGCTGTAGTACTCACTATTTCTTTGCGTCCTCTTCCAGGAATATTGACCACAGATCCAGTTTTTTAAACTTCTGTAGTATTTTTGGACACAACCATGAGTTACACCAATCAACGAAGCGATTTCTCGGAAGAGATTTGCCCTCTTTCGACCATTTTACAACCAACAAACGCTCAAATTCAGTAGTTTCTCTACGAGAGCTCATTTTACGATTTTTAATGAGAAAAAATACTATTTAAAAGCGTGGAAGTGCAATAGCACGTGTTATAAGCAACAGCTACTCCTGAAACTCTTTAAAGAAAATTTGAAACTAAAAAGTGGTGGCATAATTTACAAATATAAGAAGTGTATACTCAGTTTTTGTGGCATGGTTTTCTATCTTTTCGTCTAATCGCTTAACTTTTTTCGTAATAAATAAGTTAACTATAGAATTGTGTTATTATAGGATGGTAAAGCAGAGGTTAAAGTATCTAGGATAAAAAAAAATATCTAAATCAATATTTAATTTGTAATTGGAAGAAGTCTAAAAGTTTTAGAGGTGTATACTCAATTTTGTGGCTCACTGTATATTTATACATATACACTTTAATTTTTATTTACAAATATTAAAGTGTTCCCATGAACCTGAAAGTGGCACTCTTCTTGAAGTCGTTATAGGTCTAGTAAAGGCCGAGACGTTACAATATGCATTCACTTTTCCATGCAAGAAATTTTGATTTTCTTCGTAACAGCATACTTGCATTTTCTTTTTTTTCTTATTTATTTTGATTTTATTTCTTGAAGTCATTATTCAAATTAAATATTTCTTTAAAAAAATCATGATGTTATGTATTTGAAACAAAAAAGGCTAGGTCACCCACTAAATAAATTATTAATTTTTAAATGTTTCACTAATTTAAGAAAATATTTTAAATACTCTCTAGTTGATAATCGTTGCATAACATTACTGAAACTAACATTTTTTTTAAAGCGTTATACCCGGAATCACTGTAAATAAATATCCATCATCATCATCATCATTGGTTCAACAGCCCCATGGCTGCTGGCACATTCCGAAATATGAGATGTTTTTACAGAATAGGATTGTCAGCTCAACGCTCTACGGTCATATTAGACCAGGACCTACAATTTAAAATGGATTCCGAACCACTACAAACATCCATGCCACCGGCCGGGGCTGTAGAACGAACCCTGTGGCATCCAGCGCCAGAGCGCTAGTCGCTCGGCCTTCAGGCCCCCGAAATAAATATTACTCTTTTATTATTATCTAGTTAATAAAAAGCTAAACAAAATTAAACATCACGTATGATATAGCATTTAGAATTATTAGTGGTAGGAAACAGATCAAAATTTTTCTCCTATTAAGAAGAAGAGGTCTAGTTTGGCATATGAGCATTTTGCAAAAATTATTATAAATTAATTCATTATAATATTATCGTATATTTAATCATTATAAATAATAATGTTTTTTTAAATAGTCTCCTTTTTTTATTAAATAATAATGAATTAGTATCTTTCAGTAGCAAAATCTAAAATGTAATATGCATAATTTTTCGATTTGCAAATACCATTTTCATATAAAATTAACTCCCTCCCTCCCTCTGAACAGATAAAAACTGCGAAAAAGATGCTAAGAACCTGACTGCGTTCTTATCAGCTATCTTTCCATTTACCTTATTATTTATATTTGTTTATCCGATTGCCTTTTGGGTAGGTATACAATGGAAAAGGTGACCTCTTTCAAATAATAAAACTCATTTTTGCGTACTTTAGGTATACGAAATTACCTGGCTCCATACAACGGCTTAAATGTTTTTGATACAAAAATGGATAGCTAACTTCTTTTAGTGTGTATTAGTATATTTTTAAGTTTTATTGATGATATGAATTCTTTTTAAATTATGTATTAGTATTTATTACTAGTATGCTTTCTTCTTTTTCTCATTTTCCATCAGTTTTAAAAAAGATATAGTTATTTGAAATGAATCACCTATTTTCATCTTCTATTCGCTAACTATTTTGTTGTGTCGCCATCTATGAGTTATTTTTTGAACTATTTTTGAAATGAAACAACGGAAATATGTTGACGATAATATGACGTACGTAGTTTTTATTTTTGTAAAAATCAGGTATTAATTCTAAACATTTTTTAAATCAACATGCATCTATTTATAATTGTCAAAGAACGACAAAGATTTTTAATATTTTAATCATTACATAGCATTTGTATCTCGAATTTAATCCGATATAAATTCCTTTTGCAAATAAATATTTGGTTCCGACCTGCGGCCCAGTGGTAACGTACGTAACTAGTGAGTAGAAGTGGGATGAGGTTCGAATCCCACCTGGCGATACCCAGTGTAACATTGCGTTCATAAACGAGAGACTCGATGGGGATTGTGGCAATGTCAATGCGTGATAGCCATTTCGCATGGACAGTAAAGGCAGTTTTCTGTGTTTTCCTCCATACGACAGGCAAATGTGTTGGAGTTACCGTTCAAAGTCCACCGGAAGGTTATGCCCTTCCCTTTAAATTTATCCATCGATGAGCTGTTCGAGGTCCACTGGAAAATTGGCTGTATAATTAACATACATTTTACAACATATATTTTATGTGGAATCCTTGTATTCTTACGAATTCTACATATAAATGTAGAATTGTATCTGATTGTATCTCTATACATCATTATGTCTATCTTTTTCAAATGTCCTTGTATTTAAAACCTGTATCCAAACAATTCATCTCATAGCAATACAAAGAACGTCATTATTATTTTAATTTGTGATGAATATCTCTTTTTTGTATTTCTAGAGAAACTTCTCAACTCCACGGGACGAGAACTGCGGAGGGCTCTCTTTTCTCTCAAACAGATATTCCAGGTAAAAAGAAATTGTTCAGCTTCTTTCGACCATTCAATTGAACATAAAATGAAATCGTGGTTTTTAAAGTGTGCTGTTTCTTGTACAGGATGACAAAGATCTGGTGCACGAGTTCGTGCAGAATGATGGCCTGGCATGTCTCGTCAAAGTAGGCTCCGAAGCAGACCAAAATTATCAGAATTATATTTTAAGAGGTGAGCACATTTACTTCTCATTGCATTGCCTGTTTTGAATTTTAATTGCTTCGAGCAAAATTTAGAATGAGCATCGAAAATCAATCATTAAAATATTTACATTAAAAGTATTTTACTAAAATAGAGTATGCATTTATACATAAAAAGAGTGTTCATTTATAAATATAGTGCATTTGATGATTGAAAATTATATATATTTTATATTAAAATTATTATTTCCTTCATAAAATAATCAATAAATTTCCAACATAACAACATAAAGAAGACCAACATGAGGTTTTTTTTTTTTGGACGCGAAGAGTTGAGGAAAGGGTGTGAAAGCCAAGATAATACCATAGTGTCAGGATGTGGGTGCAGTGTGGTACGGCTTTCCATAGTGCACACAAGCTAACGCTGAGTCTTGCTTGCCTATCCCCGCTTTAGTAGTAAATGACCTCAATTTCAAAATGCACTGGAAAACAACACTTTAGGTGCATAATATACCATACAATCATGCCAATAACTTGTATACTTTCCATTTTTTCAGCTCTGGGTCAGGTGATGCTGTATGTGGACGGAATGAATGGAGTGATCGAGCATATAGAAACCATCCAGTGGCTCTATTCTCTCATCTCTTCCAAGGTGAGTAAGCACAACATCTCTTTTTGTTTTTTTTGTGTACAGTGAGATGGTGCGGGCGAAGTGACTAGTTTTTTTTTATTCTCTTCGCAGTACCGACTGGTGGTGAAGACTGCCCTCAAATTGCTCCTGGTGTTTGTCGAATACTCAGACTCCAACAGCCAGCTGCTGATGAACACAGTGCGTCTCGTGGACTCCGAAAAAGGTGCCCAGAATTCATTGATTTCCTTTCTTTTTGTCGATAAATAAATAGGTGACATTTTTCATGTACTTTGTTGTTCTGTTCTTTGTATTTCCGTTGCCAGTTCGAAATGGCCAATACATACTCAAATGGTGGCAGTTACTTTTTTACTGCCTGGCGGGGAAATCTGGCGCCAATAAAAAATAAGTTTTTTATTTAATTAAAAAATAACTAATAAGAATTGTTTTGTAATTTTTGGCTACAAACTAAATAGGAAATAATAACTTCAAAAAAAAAATATTGAACTTCTAAGTGTTATAATTTTTAAAATTTAGAAATACACACCGGCATTCAGCAAATCTGATTTTAAAGTAAATATATTTTATATAGAGATTTGGTTTTATATAGATTTTATTATATTTAATTGAACCTTTAATGTGATTTATATTTAAAAGTGTTGCATTTACAGACAACTTTTTTTTTTTTTTAAATATAAATTTGAAAATTAGGTATTTACTTTTAGTTCTGTTCGATATTTGTTACTTTTATTCTAATAGGAATTCATTTCTCAGGTACTCTACCGTGGTCTAACATAATGAATTTGCTCAAAGAAAAGGACTCGGCTGATATGGAGTTGCTAGTTTATGCAGTGACTCTTATTAATAAGGTAAGATCATTTTTTTAAATCACTAAAAGTGATCTCATTTTCTGGCCATACTATTTCATAAGAAAAACAATGTATTCCTCACAGCATCGTCATTGTTTATTATAATTCCGTTTTGTACGAAATGAAATTATCCATGTCCGAACTTTCTAATCAGCATACTGTTTTTTTATGTTCTTCCGATCCTGTTTCATTACAATCCAGGCCCATTCTGCATATTGCAAATGAACAGATCGCTTACCCATTGTGAGCTAAAGGTTTTTATTTCATTTTAATTCGCCCTTCATTATCTTCAATAAGATTGTATGAAAAAACATTATCCTACTTCTTCTAAGTCGTAAGCACATTGTGATAAGGATTGTCTCCCTGAAGAATGCACTGGGAAAATTAAAATACACCATGCCCGACTCGCAGCTGAGTGGGAACGTGCGCCACAAGTGAGCATGAGGGTGGAGGTTCAATCTGCTGGGGGTTTTGTTGTAGACACTGTTTCAAAAAGAGGGCACTCGATGGCGTTTGTGATGTTCAGCATCTTGCCTCGTTAGCCGGACTACGTGGTGAGAGTTTTCAGAGTTTTTACGGAGTAGTTTCCCTAAAAGTCTCATGGGATCTTTTCTCTTTTCTTCAGCGACACGACTTGGCTCGTGTCGCTGAAGAAGGAGGGCAGTGATGGAGCATTGATGAGTGATGGACTTCAGTGATGCACTGCTCAGTGAGAGCAGATAGAGCACCCGTAGGTAGAAGTCTACATACGGTTGCTCCATCACAACAGAAGCTGCCCATTTCCTTCATCCATGAGTAGATTACTCATGGAATCATGGAAATGTCTGTACTACACTGCAGCACACTGAGGATTAGATATAACACAACAATAAAATACACCGTTGATCACAGGCTATGACCATTGATTTTGAGGGATAAACACATCTAATATTTAACTCAAAATGTTCCTAGTTTCTTAAATGTTTAGATATTATCGCTAAAATAAAAACAAAAAACATACTTTGCAGACTTTGAATGGCATTCCTGACCAGGACACATACTACGACATCGTGGACCACTTGGAAGAGCAGGGGATGGAGGGAGTCATCCAATACTACATGTCTAAGCAGGGCACTGATCTGGATCTCCTGCAGCAGTTTCAAATATACGAGGTCAGTTTCGAATGAATGCAGTTTTTAAAAATCGATCATTGTCCTTTAGATTTGAAAATTTATTTAATCTGATTTTATTTTTTATTTGTATTTTAAACACTGTAAAATAAGTAATATTAACCTATATTTTTTAACAAACAATATTGTGTATTCTTTACCGCTCTTTTTAAGAACACTGAATTCTTGAATTATCAAGTTTATCAACTGTGTAATTAATTATAATCACAGGGCAATTCCTTTAAAATACAGATGAGATTGTTTCTACAAAAGATAAAACAGTAAAAATTATAAGTGATTTTTTTTCTATTAGTATTTGTATCTGACTATATTTTCCAGACGTTACGTATTACCTGTAGTAGTTGACACTTATGTTTGTGGCAATTTAATATTTCAATTTTAAGCACTTTTACATTGAAGAATTTTATAAAACAAGTCTTCGCACATTTACATTGAAAACACTTTCCCCAGAGATAATATTAATTCTAATTAAGCAATGTTCATTTTTTTTCTTCATCATTTCTTTATTAAGACGTTTTTTGTTCTTTTTACAGGCTGTTCTCAAACATGAAGACGGTGTACCTGACACTAAACCCTTACCTTTGATGCTCGCTTTAGGTAAATATATTCTTAACGTTTGCATCTTTTAAATCGCTCAAAAACTGCTTTCAATTTACACCATGACTGTAACATTAAAAAAAAAAATGTTCCTTTCTATCATCACTTCTAAATGGGAATGGATTTCTAAAGAAAGGGGCAAAATCTGACGTACAAAAAAAAGTTATTAAGTTATTCGATCTATTATGAAATTAGTCATCTCCGTTTGAAATCAATCTTTAATAAAGAATGTATCAGGTGCGCAACGTTTATGGATTTCTTTATCAGTAAAACATTTCAAATTTCAAGAGAGATATAAAAATATTTATTAAAACTATCGTCCCTACCTAGCTACACACATTTTTGCTACCTATCTGGCATTACATGGATACCGCGAAGATAAAACGACGCGTCTTTGACTCAAACCATTCATCCAACCAATTTTGCACTCCTTCAAACTTAGACAAGTGTAGGTCAGCAAGCCAGGGGCCATAAACCGAAACAAATGATAATCAGTAGGGGCCAGATCTGGGGAATATGGGGTTGCGGTAGCAGATCCCATTTCAGTGTTCTGATGGTGTCCTGAACGAAAGAAATGCGATGGCACGGAGGTTGTCGTGCTGCAATATCACCGTTCGTGTCTCGTGTCTCATACTTGCCGTTTTTCAAGCAATGTTTGGTTTAAATTGATTAATTGTTGTCGGTAGCAATGTCCATTGACAGATTTGCCTGGGTTTAGCAGCTGATCATCCGGAGTGCATCTTGTCCTCACAGTGTCGAAATCGTCACTTCTCAAAAGTTTAACCAATATTCACAGGTTAGTTTCCTATGGTGCAAATTTTCTGTAGGCCTCCTCAAAACGAAGAGTTTCAGCTGCACTTTTTTTAAGCTAAGCAGAAAAGCAAAGCTACCCGTAAATCTTGTTTATTTGGCACAAAACTCGACATCTTCGTTGTTAAAAAATGTTTTTACGTTGTGATATGTGTTGGTATTACGGCTGATTGATGTTGACAGATGTCTAGAAAGAACACAACTTCTGACAGGTATATCCATTACATCTACCGTTAGCGCCATCCATGTGTGAAACTTATTGGTAGTATATTTATACTTGCAGTATTATATAGTACTTGCATTTATACTTGTAGTATTATATAGTACTTGTATTTATATTTATGTAGTATTTATTTTTGTTGTCATTACGGTTGATGTTGACAAATGTCTAAAAAGAAAACAACTTTTGTAGGTATATCCATTACACGAGCCATTAGCTCCATTCATCTGTGAAACTTATTGGTAGCATTTATACTTGTAGTACTTGCAGTATTATTGTAGTATTTATACTTGCTGGTATTACGGTTGATATTGACAGATGCGTTCTGGTAGGTATATCCATTACACGTACCGTTAACGCCTTCAGTGTGTGAAACTTAGTTGTGCATCTAGTACATAAGATGTTAATGAGTCAGTCATTGTGTAAAGTCGATTAATGAGTTTGTGCATATGCTCTTTATATTGCATTCTTTGACAATTAATTTATTATGGTCATCATTATCACCATAGAGCAGGATTAATTTCAAAAGAAAATCGCATATCTAAACCAAGCACTTTTTATAGTTGAAAATTGGTATGAATGCCTCTTTTGCACTCAATTGTTACTGAAAAGTTCTTATAAAATGCAATGGTGAATACTGTGTGTGGTCGGTTGATATAGAGTGTTTTCTGAAATGCCGCCTCAATTCAGCACGCAGAGACGAGTTCTGAAGAATATTTTCGTTTTGTGCAGGCAAATCCTCGCAGCCGGAAGTCCCTGTCAGACGACAACGACAGAAGGAAGAGCCGGCGTCACTCGGTGGGGACGGTGAGCAACGGGGACGCCCCGAAGCCCCTCAAGTTTCACAGTCGCTCGCTTGAGAACACACCTGAGGAATTGCCTTACAACTGGCAGGACAGGTAAGTACTCATTTTTTTTAATTGCTTTCTGTTTGCGATAATTGATTTCGATATATTCTCACCCACATGGAGTTGATGAAAATATTTGTGAAAACGGTACAATCTATTACATTCCGCCATAATAAATAATTAAAAACAAGTAATATAAAAAAAATTTAAGTTAATTCCTACTTTTTTTCACTCTATTGTAGAATGTCCTTTATAAATAATTTTTCATTCATTTTTTTAAGTTTAAATGGCGCCATCTATTGGTAGATATATGCAACTTAAATCTTAAAAAAACTAAAAATTAATTAATTAAATTTAATTACTGAATTGATATTTGAAAAAACTGTATTAACATCAAGTGTCATCCACTACAAGTTAAAAAAAATGTGTTTGAACTTGAGTGGATGAATAAAAAGTATTTTTTATTAACGATTGAAAATTTGAACAAGATATATATAGGGAGAGTGTGAACTAATAGAAGGAATTGAATAACAAATAATAAAATACCGCCATAAAGAATAATTAGAAGTGGACTTGCATTATATGGCATTAATTTTTTTAAAAATTAAGTAGAGCCTTTTATTTAAAATGACATTCATGATATTTTCTGTTTATTTATTTGGTACGGTTACTTTTTCATTATACTAGATTCCTGCTTCTGACTATATCTTTTATTAGTTTGTTATTGTTCATAGTTGTTACAATAAGAAAAGTATTCAAACATAACAAGAAACGGGTGCCCATTATTAATTTCCATGGCCACATTTAAAGAAAAATAGGGGGTTGCATATACGTAAATAATAATAATAGTTATGAATTCAAAATGTTTGTACATAATGTATAATTTGGGACATGCCGCCGTAATAAATAACGAAAAACAATGCCATAGCATATTAATTTTCGATTTTTTTTTTTTTAATCATTGCGCAGATCAGAAAGTTCAGGTTAAGAATTGCGTAGAATATGTATAAAAAATTAAAAATATTAAAACATCGTTTGGTTGTTAAATGAAATAAAAGTTTATTATTTTTTTTTTGTAATTACTATTTCAAAATAATAAATAATACAATAAATACATAAAGTTCACAATGTTCAATAGAAATTTACGTTTGAATCTGCGACCGCGTTTTAACAACGTTCAACTATGGATTGTTTAGCCTTGAAATAAGACAAAATGCTGGAATCGTCGAATTATTAAAACGCAATTTTAAATTAAATGTTTGGTATTGACCTCGTTAATTACATTTCCCCATTTATTTTCGTGTGCTTTGCAGGAACCAGAACCACATCGAACCAAAGAAGAACCACCAAATGAACGGCCACATGAATGGCAATGGCATACCTGAATCCAATGGTATGGGTAAGCATTTAAATCTCTCATTCCTGGTATCTATATAGTAAGCATATGGTGAGAGAAATTCTAACGAAATGTGTTGTTGTGTCCGCAGGCCACGAGTTCAACGGCATCACCCCCTCCCTGAGGCGGAGGCGGGAACGGGACGCCCGCAACAAGTCCCTCATCAAGGAGCAGGAGGAGAACAGCCGCGCCTTCCATCGCTCTGACAGCCTCTCCTCCTCCTCCAGTCTGCTCTCGGACGAGCCACTAGTCAAGGAGGACTACAAGCCGGCCTGTGAGTAGTCCCTACGTTCCTCTCTAGAAATGCAATGCTGCAGATTAAAAAACGGATTACACCAACAAGTAAAAACTGAAAAATCTGACCTCTCAAGCCAATTGATCTTGTCCAATACTGCTTACAGAATTTTAACTTGTATTTCAGCAGTCCTCTTAATGCGAAACCTCTACGAAAGCCTTCTTATTCAATAGGAATAAATGTAGGATAAAATCGGGTAATTGGAAAGCTTAGCTTTCAGGTTGTATGTCGATGATAATTGTTATTATATGTATACTAGCAGAACCTGGCGTACGTTGTCCTGCCGAAAAAATGCTTTGTAGAAAATTACATATTGCTAATACATTCTCCATGTTCCATTATATATGCATACTAATTATGGATATCGTTTGAATGATGTATAAGATGAAATGCTGCAGCACCATCTGGTGACAAGTAATAATAAAATGGATAGCGTGAACCTATTTTCTATACTTGAATACATATTATTACCAATTTGCATTGCGATTGATTGAACGGTTAGAAGTTGATACACTGCAGCACCCTTTAGTGGCGACTTACAACAAGGGGGATACCATAAAAACATCCTCCATGTTATGTCAAACACACACAAAAAAAATTACCCATCTTTACTCTCTAATTATCGGTGTGAATTCAGTGTATTGATTCAAGTAAGTTACACTTGTAAGTTTAAAGCTGATTTATAGTGTCTAAAACAGATTTAAATCTATCTTATTACACCCTTTGTGTTTTTAGTGTTTCAAATTGCATAAAGCAGAGAAGGAGTAGTCGCATAAAAACTTAAGCCAATTTGTAGTTGCCTTGGCATATCAGCATCATTTAGTTATGTTTGATTTATTAATTTTTATTATAGTCCTGCTTTTTTAACTGTGAATGAAATATTTTACCGTTTCTTTTTTCTTTTTATATATTTATTTTTGGGAAGTATTGGATATTTAAAAGGCATCAACTGTGCCTAATTATAATTTGGTATATCTCCGTATAGTAATTCTTTTACATATGATCTCATGACTTTTCTTGCCTCTTAGATAATTCCCTGGTGGATCGGCATCGGTCTCGATTTGAAAACCACGTCGATCAAGAAAACAGGAAAAATAACGAGATCACCAAAATGAAGGAAGAGAAGCTCAAAGAAGACAATTCCAACAGCAGACCTAGCACATTGCCCTACAATGGATTAGGCAACAACAAGAAGTCATGGATGCTATCCATGATGTACGCTAAGAGTCAAGAAGAAGAGGCCAAACCCAACGACAACAACAACGTCAGCAACGGCGTCGAGATTGTCAACAATAACTACATAATCTACAACAAAGCCCGCGACGAGACCATCACCACCAATTGCAATCTCAATAATCTCAAAAGAGAGGGCAGTGTTAAGGACATGCAGGAGAAGTTCATTTACAGAAATGGTGATAGCGGAGTCAGATCTCCGACTTTCAATGACAGGATAGGAGACCCTAGTGGGATTATCAGCAGGGCGAAGGAAGGTCTGGCGTCCAGCAAGGCTCCTTCCAAACCTACTTCCCCCCTCTCTCCGTCAGCTTCTTTTGTGCAAGAGATGTCCAAAAAGCCGGACAGTGACGTCCAGTGGGAACAACTCATCAAATCTGTGAAAAGGCCATTAGTCATTAATGATCTGGATTTCACAGATCTCAGATCAGAAGAGGACATAGACTTCCTGGGGACTTTAGAACCCGAAGTGGGATCAGACATGAATGGGGGTCCACCTCCCCCTCCCTCTGCCTCCCGGGGCTGGGCCCTCCACCACCACCACCACCCCCTCTTCCCTTGGGTGCTGGGCCGTGGCCCCACCCCCTCCTCCCCAGTTGTTCAATAATAAATTACCAGCCCCTCGAATGAACGGTTCTTCTGTGCCTCCCACGTGGCTAAAGAGGAACCAACATCAAAGTGGACAGGAGAACTCTTCCTCTGTCAAAGACCAAAAGGGTAAAACCAAAAAGACCGTAAAATTGTTCTGGAGGGAGGTGAAGGAGGACAAGTCACTGCTCAAAAGGATAGGCAAGAAGAAGACCATCTGGGACGAACTAAAGCCAGTGCCCGTAGACACACAGAAACTGGAACATTTGTTCGAAAACAGAGCAAAAGAATTGGTGAACAAGGTAAAGAATTTGTCATTTGAGTTTTATAATGTTTTGAGTTCATTATTTAAGTAAGATAAAAGTATAAGTATTTGTGATTAATAATGTTGATTGAATTTATCTTGAATAATCAATTGTTAACATTATTTAAGCTTTTCGTTCAGTAAATAATCAAACCAAAATGTCAAGAGTGTGAAATTTTAAAATATATTCATTTATCGAAATAACAAAATTCCTCTTCATTTTTCTTATCTTATATGTTAATTATTAAATGCATATGTAAGTAAGGTTCATGGATATCAGAATTGAAAGAAAGAATATTGAGAATATTGCTATTCTGATGAAAACTACTAAACTATTTTTTTCCTTTATAATTTACTTGTGAATTTTTAAAAAAAATTTTTTATTACTGACGGATGGCTTCGGCCTGGGCGTTCTTTTTTTATTTATATCTACAATAATCATTTATATAATTCAAGAAGTAAATATCTTAAATATATGTAGCAAAAACGCCGAGGGTAAGTGCTGGAATGAAAAGACTAAGAAATTTGAAAATTACAATTTTGTTTCTTTTTATTATTAAAAAATATATATAAAAAAACGATAGGTATGAAATCATTGAATTTTTTAATGTTCTGTAACAAGAGTGTTATTGTGTTACTTTAAATTAAAAATTTTTTTTTTTGTTTATACATGATGGGCTGGGAAAGTCCGTATAAATCTTAAAAATTCACGGAAAAAGAACAAGGAAGTATTGATAGATGTGAGGCTTTCACTGTCAGGATGAGACTTTTAACAACAGAAAGGCAATAGTTCCAAAATTATTGATGGAGGCGCTCAAAAATTCTTTTTCAGGATGTATGCAAATGAGCATGAATATAAAAGAACTGAACGACTCGATGGATCAACTATTCGATTCACTCATCAATTTAATGTGTAGGACAGCTGAACGAATGTTATCTATAAATTTTAAAACGGAAAAGTGTTAATGAATGCTTTGTTGTAATAACTGTTTTCTCAGCTGTTTCAGACGATAAATTTTACATTTGAAGTTCCTTCTTTTAATAACTCTTCCATTTTTCCAAACACAATTGGCAATCTGCAGTACATGTTAAAAAGCCTTTCCGCTCATTTTCCTGTGATTGGAATCTTATGCAGAGTTACTGCAGTTGGTTGTCTGTTAATGTGCTGTTGTTTCTTATTCCACTTGATCGACAGCAATCATCTAGACCAAGGGTCTCCAAACTTTCCAGCCTTACTGTTAAAATTAAATGGCCATACTGTTTACTCCAGTAAGTACCAAGGGCCAAACCATTTTAATTTTTTCTGCCATTATCTATAATTTCTAGACCAGTCGCCGAGTACGCTCTCTGAGCGAGCATACGCTTGCCAACTACAAACTATAGTCAGTGAAAATCACAATTACATAAATTTCATTAGTATTTTTTTACAAGTGGAAACCCTGTTTTTTCATTCGCGTTAATTTAGCTTTTCCCTTCCTGAGGGATTTTCAGGATAAAAATCATATGTTCGATTCAGGATATATACATTCCAAACATCGATATGCATACAAATGCGATACTCTTTTTTACCCCAACATAACTAGCGAGGGTAACAGCGGGATGTTCACTAATTTATAATGTTAGTGGGATTCATTTCAATTATTTGTAGTTGTTATGCTTAAGTTAAATTTTCTGCGGATTCTGCTTGTCATTGCTTTACCTAGCAAGTCAATGAAACCGAGTTATTATCATTCTGTGTTTTTTTATCCAACTTATTACAGCAACAATAAGCTATTTGCTGTCACGGGCCCGATTGATGACACTGGCGGGCCGTAGTTTGGAGACCCCTGATCTAGACCAAGTCCACGAATCCCGATAAAGGGTAAAAAAAAATGCAGCTTCTTTTTGCCCGTGATCTAGCGGCACAAAGACAAGGGGCACCAAAAAGCAGAAGTCTGACTGTACCCCACTCTGTTATACCCCGGGCACTGGCCAATTTAGTCGCTTTTTACGATATACATGGGCTAGAGTGGAGCTATTCTAACCCTGATGCACACGAGACACTATTAATGCAATAAGGCTTTTTCTAGCATTCTTAAAGTAATATTTATTGGACATTTGGTTATTTATATATCTTGTTACTTAATGACTCCCAGTGTCATCAAACTGCTGATCAGTTTCTTTTTAGATCTTCCTGTGGTAAGAATTATAGTTGCCACTTCTTCATTCATGGACAATACTTGCTCAGTAATTGGTATTGCAGACCAAATCGATGTGTAGAAAAAGAAATCCACCGAGTTATATGCTTTTTTTTTTTAATTTTTTTTTTTTTTTTTTAATCAACATTATTTGTATATTTCAGAAGATCGATTCGCGTTGCACCCTCTACGGATTTTTGTACTATAAAAAAAAAATCATGCATCCTAACAATGCTATCAGTGCAAACTATACCTCCATGTCGTGTTCTTTTTTCTTTCTTTTATGAATTTTTACATTTTATACGGATTTTCTCGTTCTCCCCAGTATAATAATGTATTATGATACTGTATTGTACCATAAATTATATGTATAGCAGATATTTAAGAAATATTGCATGAATATTAATGTTTGCCTCTTTCCTTTTTTTCTTTGCTTGCTTTTGACCTGCTTCATTTGACTGATGTTGGGCGTCTGTCACATAGGAGGTAAGTCATCAGCTTTGTAGCATTTAATCACGCAGTGACTAATGTTTCTTATTTTGCTATGTTTGTCAAAAAAAGTAACCCTTTTCGATTTCCGGGAAAAAATATACGCAAAAGAAATTTAAAAAATTATCAATTCGATTATTATGAATTTATAAGTTTCTTCTCAAGAATTGCTAAGATTTGTGAATTTGTTTTATATTATATTTGTTTTATATTATGTTTTATATTACATATTTGAATAGTGTATTAAATTTGCAATATTATTGATTCATAAAGCTTTATTAACAATAATTTCAATAAAGCATATTTAGGTTTCGTTATAAGAAAAAGTAGTAATACACTACAAGTTGTATTTCATTTTCTTTTTTTTTTTTTAATGAAAATTTTATTAAAAATTAAAAATATTTATGAATGATTTTGTAATTTTATATCGTAAAATATTTAAATTCGTTCTCTTAATATAAAACGAAACAGTGAATCTTAGATTGTAAAAAACTGATTATTTTCAAATTCAAGCAGCATTTTAATTTTCAAAGTGATTAAGATTTCTTTTTTTTTTTTTAAAAAAGGAAAACCAAAAATAATTTTAAAGTATTTTCAATTGGAGAAAATAAATAATGCCTCTGACTATTTCGCATTCTACAACAAAATAATATTTTCAAAGAAAAAGATGTTTCATTTGATGTATGACACACATGGCAAATACAGTAGAACCTCAATCCATCGTTGATTTTCCCAAGTTCTTCATTTTAATTCAATGGTCCCAGTACAACTGCTATTTTAACAGTGTAAATAAAACCCTGCCTAGATGTTTCTCATAAATGAGATTTTTCCACAACAATCGTTCGAAAATTTCGCGCATCTTAAGCAAAAAATATCTAATTTATTTAATTTTAATTATATAATTAATTAATAATTAAAAATAATTTAAACGTTTGATATTTACTCCAAGAATTTAATGATAACTACGATTAAAAAACTTTTTCTAAATGTGACCTTTTATAAACCGCTCGGTTCTTTCAGAAGTGCGGCTAATGGCCAATTATTTAGCGGTCCAGCTTTTTGTAACCACGGGCTTTAGGTTTGAGTCCTGGCGGTGGCGTAGAGTGATGTTAGTGATTCGGAATCCACTTTAAACTGTAGGTTCCGGTCTAATGAGCCTGCAGAGTGCGCAAAAATGACCGCAGAGGACAAAATAAACTAAACTAAACTCTTTCAAAAGTGAGGATATGGTGATTGTGATGACGTCCATAAACGTTCTCGTT
This sequence comes from Caerostris extrusa, assembly GCA_021605095.1. Taxonomy (NCBI): domain Eukaryota; kingdom Metazoa; phylum Arthropoda; class Arachnida; order Araneae; family Araneidae; genus Caerostris; species Caerostris extrusa. Next base: position 19,399 of record BPLR01005880.1, read on the forward strand.
TTGTCAAGGTAGAAGCCTTCAGGTTTTCTTTTATATAGCTAGCAAATACAAAATTGCTACTACAAATATGTACATGATTGCTACTACAGTAAAAGAAAAAAGATTATGATGATGTATATACCATTGTCAAGATGACTGTGATATTCCAATTTTTTGTTCAGACATTTAAAACATTTGAAATTGTTGTGTTTTTATTTATACTAATGAAATTGCTAATTTTTATTTATACTAATAAATTAATTTATATTAAAAGTTTTTTTTCAAAAAAAAACCCCAAAATGTTCATACCGAAATTGCTCAATATTTTTTAAATAATTGAACATATAGATTCATTTTGGTTTAAATTTTCTTTTTTATATAACTTGACTAGTTAAATTTCGTTTAGATGCTATCCGTTTGCTGCCTGTACTTATCCTATGGCATGATGTCATTAACATGTCATCAGGATAGGATATGTACATGCAGCAAATGGGTAGCATCTAAACGAAATTAGATCGCGATGTCATTAACATGTAACACTTTATTAATAAAAAATTTTATGTTGACTCGCATTCATCACAGTTCCATATCCATCGCTTCTTTTGATCGTTCCCGCGAGAATGTTGGATCGAGGTTCTACTGTATTCTAAGAAAATATCCTCATTAACATAATGTAAAATGAAGTTAGAATTTCTTAAATTTCATGTGTGGTAATGTGATGATTTTTTGTGATGATGCAGAAGTGTCAGGAGGTTGCGAGGAAGAGCGAGGTGATCGTGCTGGACACGAAGAGGTCGAATGCCATCAACATCGGCATGACGAAGCTCCCCCACCCCGCACCATCAAGACGGCCATCCCATCCTCAAGATGGACAGCACCATCATGAACAGGGGAGGGCATCGAGGTAAGCCATTCTCATCGGAAAGCGCATATCATGTATGCCAGTTTTTAAAAATATTTTTGGATTGGAAGATACGTTCTTCCAACTTGAAGAAATAAAGGAAAATTCCTATAATATCCTATAATTTCCTATAATATATTCCTATAATATCGAAGAGAATTGTAAATTGCTTTTCTTAGTTTTAAGGGTATTGTGAAAGCGAGAAACCCTATTCAAAGATAGATTTTTAATTGATTATTGTATGTAAATAATAGTAAATGAAGAATGTTATCCAATAATGATGTGTATAAAAGTGTTTTTAATAATGTATATTGTGCACATACAGTGATTCTTAGTAGGGAGTAAGCCAGGAAACTAATATAATTACTAACCATAAGTCAGGGAAAATTTTATCGTAGTTTCTATAGCCACCCTGAACCTTGAGTTTCTAAATTGAGATAGGGTTCGAAACCTAACAAACGACGCGTGACCCAAAATCCGTATATTGATGTAGAGGATTAGCATAATAAATCCTAAAATGTCCTTCCATTGAGTTTGATGAAAGAAGAAGCAAACTTTCTAAATGCTACTATTACTGGAAGATTGTTCATTCAAAATTGTAGTTGCAAAATATAAGTGCAGTATAGCACTGTTCCTATGGTGTATCTGGTTAACGCTGAATCTGCTACATATTTACCATTCTAGTGGCGAAATGGCCTTTCAAAGTGCCTGACATTGAAAAACACCTTTATAAAAGACATTCTTGGTTTAAAAACTTGAAGTATATTTTTGTTGAGATTAAAATTCTACGATGCCCGAGTGAATTATCATGATTATTTTCGTTAATTACCTGTAAAGAAGAAGAAATTACTTTAAATCTTCATATTTCTATATACATTTTCGTTAAAAGAAATAATTTTAAACAAAAAGAACATTTTTAAAAAAGTAGTTTCTGGATTCACGTATATGTTATAATTTCCTGTCTATGTGGAATGCAAAAGTTGTCGTTGTAAAGGTGTGTTATCTTTTTCCTTCTTCTGTAAAGTTGTTGTGAACTAAAAAAAAAAAAAAAAAAAAAAGTTTCTGTTACTTAAAACTTCATTTCAATAACGAAACATTTTCTACAGTGGATGTTAAATAGTGTACACTTTATTTATAAATAAATCTTAATGAACATGTATTCTAAACATAGAAAACAAATTCTTGAAATTGCTTGTTAATCATTGCATCGTGATCTTCGCAGAAAATCCTGACGATGCTCCCCACTGAAGACGAGAAGACGCGCATCGCCGAAGCTCAGATGGCCAACCCCGACGTTCCTCTGGGCACCGCGGAACAGTTTCTGCTCACCCTTTCTTCCATAAGCGAGCTGGAAGCCAGGCTCAGGCTATGGGCGTTCAGGCTGGACTATGAGACGCTTGAAAGGGTAAGAGGATGACCACATGATAATCTGACTTTTACTGTAGAATTCACATTATAAACTGCACAACTTATTTTAAAGATATTAAGATATTGGGCAATTTATGTAAGAACATTATACTTTATGTATAAACATATTAACCAAACTTACGATAGTCGAATATTTAATCGAAAGCTTGATTCTCAATTATAACAGCAAAATCAGCAGCAGTGTTAACAGCAGTGTTTCTGCCATAGTTTCATTTTGTGCATTTAATGCTGCTATATAATCTGGCAGTATTTCTCAAATTAAAGTAAAATGACAATTTTAATTGACAATGAAAGTTTCTTTATTGAAGCTATTTGATGCTATCAACTTAGAATTTGTTGACTTTGTCATCGTCCTATTATAGTTATTAATAAATGACAAATAATCTTATATGTACATAGCCTATTACATCTAAAATGCATTCTATTCATAGTTCCATTGACTGTTCCTTTCAATACTTCGTTATTGCTATCTTGTCATCATACAATTATTTACAACAACGTAAACACTTATTACAAATTGTAGTACTCCAGATATTTGTAAATTGCAAAATTACTTACGCTTTTTTTGTGCATTTGCGCAGGAAGTGGCCGAACCCTTGATGGACCTGAAGCAGGCGATCAAGGAGATCGAGAGCAGCGACACCTTCCGAGTCATCCTATCCACTCTGCGGTCGGTGGGCAACTTCCTAAACGGTGTGGGAGGTGAGTTTTCTCTCTTGAACATTTTAACTGGGTTTAAGTACTTTAGTAAGTTTCTAATAAACTATGCAGTTTTTCCCTTGATTTTGAATCATGGGAAAACTAAAACTCTTATTCTGGAATGTTGGTAGAATCCACTATCAGAAATTCCTGCTCTCAATAGCTAAGTTCTTTAAATGAAATGCTTTTTCCTCTGGAGCAACTGTGTTCCTAAAGCATAGTTCACGATTTTTTGAAATATGTGAAGCATTAGACTTGCAGTTTAGCTGATTTATATTTTTTATTCGGCAAAGAGTTTTCATTTTATATATATATTTGTTTTTACATTTATCTTTGGAATGTAGTATAATACGCTACATCGACTCCATGGCACGATGCAGATCGTCAGCTAATCCTAATCAAAACAAATGGATACGTTACGAAATTAACTGATATCGTTACTGTAAAACACAAGCATCAAAATCAACTCAAAACAAACATGCATTCATTAGTATTTCTGATATTTTTTGAATCTTTCCCCCACCAGATCAAGGGTTTCCACATCGAGTACCTGTCCAAAGTTCCTGAGGTGAAGGACACCGTGCAGAAGCACTCGCTGCTGCACCACCTGTGCCATATCGTCATGGAGAAGTTCCCCAAGTCCTCGGACCTCTACTCCGAATCAGGATCCGTGCCAGAGCGTCAAGGTGAGCCCCCTTTCACGTGTTGCACTGACGAATCTCTCTGTATTGTCTGTCTGTCTGTACTTCTTAATTCTTGAGAACTACATTTGTGTAGTGCAAATTTTTTTTATCATTCTTAGCTAGAAATTTAAAAAAAAAAAATCTCTACTAGTTTATTTTTCAATTAAAAATAAGCCTTTATGATTGTTCATGTTACCAGATAACGCAAGTCATGTTTTATTGTAAAGGTGTATAAATAGGAAATGATGTGCAGTTCTCCATGCTTTTTATTTACATTCATTTCATGTTTTATGTACAAAAAAATTTATCAGACGAACATTTTGCGTCTGGCACTATTCTGATATTTGCTTAAGTGAAGTTATAACTTCTGCATCTACTACTACTGTTTCTACTAGTTATAAAAATGATTTTTAAATGTGATTGTTTATAACTCTGGCTTTTTTTGTACTATAGGCTTCAGATTCGAATCCTAGCGGTAGCATAGATGTTTATTATTATTCAGAATCCACGTTAATATGTAGGTGTGTCTAATCTAATTAGCTCAACGTGGATAATAATTCTTAACTTTTGCTGGATAATAATTTAGTAATTTTTACATACTGGTGTAAATTACTAAATTGTTATTGTGACAAGCCTAGCCGGTAGAAGAAGGCAATGAGTGAAGAGCAAAAGGATTAATAGCATAGAATTTTAGAAAACTCTTTCATTATTTGTTAGAAATCTAATGAGTAAGCTTAATGATAGTAGAAAACCACAAACCAAAAAAGCTATATATATATATTTATATATGCATATACTATATATAAAAAGCTACCATACTTATATATATTTGAGTGGGTAAATTTTCAACTAATTTAGAACAAGTGGTTTTTTAAAAGATTATATGTCATTTTTGACATTGAAGATGTTGCATGAAAATTCAAATGAGTGAGGCATTCTTTCAGTCATCAATGTAATAAGATTTGTGGAAGATTAAGAAGATGTAGCATAATTTATGAATAGCAATATTTCACCTGTTACAAATTTTAAAACTAATTAATTATTATTTTTTTACTTGTTAAGAGAAGTACTTAAAATTCAGATTTGTTTCTTGAGAATCATCCTCGCATAACCTATCATTTTTTAAGAAATTTATTTTAATAAATATTTGTATAATTGAGTTACAAATTTTCCATGCAAATTACGATTACCCTTTAAAAATAATGCAACTTTGCCCCGTTTTCAGATCGACTACGGCGAGGTGACGAAGAGCCTGAACAAAATGGAGAGCGAGTGCAAGGCATCCTGGGATTACCTGAAGGCCATCCTTAAGCACGACTGCAACATTACACTCAAGGTCAGGTGAGTGGCATCCCCCTTTTCATTAGCGGATTAGTTTCTCGAATTGACCTCGTAAGAATTGCCTACTTAAGCTATGGATTATGTTGCTTTTTACTGATGCAAATCTTTGAATATTTTTTTCATTTGCAGGACGACTGAATTTCTGACAGACTGTGCAGAAAGGATCATCGTTCTCAAGGTCATTCATAGGAGGATGATCAACAGGTAAACCTAATTCAGTGCCCACTCATTAAGATTTTTTTCTGTGACACATTTATTAGATTTTCAGGTGTGTCTGCATTCAATTGCATTTTCATGCTGTTTTTGAATAATTTAAATCATTTTCTTGATATATATGAAACATTCATTATAATCCTTATGTATCCGCTTAGTAATCCTTTATTAAGTAATATTACAGAACGTAAGATTTAAAAAAAAAATAAAAATACAGCTGGTAAATAAAAAAAAAGATGTTTTTATTTTAAAAATATGTATTTAACAATAAATTTATTGATTCAGCTCTATTTCTTAATGAATGAGATGAAATTGAAAAATGAACTGGTTTTATTAAGAAATAATGTATTCTTAATTTTTTTATTTCATTATTAATGTGTTCCAGCGGCCTGATGGCCAATTGGCTAGCGCCCTGGCTTTTTGGTACCGTAGTCTTCAGATTCGAATCCTGGCTGTAGCATGCTGGAATGGATGTTTGTCAGCGGTTCGGAATCGGGCCTGAATAGCCGAGTGCCTAGCGCTCTGACGCTGGTGCTCTAGGGAGACAATGAGGAATATTAAAGTATTGATAGCATAGAATTTTGGAAAATTCTTTATTTGTTAGAAAAAAATGGGTGGATGATGGGATTTCTGTAGTGAGAAAAGAAAATGTTTTGCTAAAGAGATTTCAACCCATTGTCCTGGAACAAATAATGTCTCCGTCATTATTTCTATCCTTAATTTGGATAGTTTCATTTCTTATTAGATAATTTGCTAAACATTTTGAAAAAAAAAATATTGAAATACATATATGTATATATCCAATTAATGTGCACTAGAAGCATTAAACCTACAATAAATTTTTTATTTGGGGTGCAGGTACTCTTCAAATTCCTGGTCTACCTGGGTTGTACCAGTCAGAGCATCAGAAAGAGCTGCCTATCCAGCGGTGCTGTCGCATCCCAGCGAATTCGCCCTGGAGTACCGCACCACCAGGGAGCGCGTTCTTGCAGCAGATCGAGAAGAAAGCCAACCACAGGGAGAGGAACAAGACCAGAGGGAAGCTCATCACAGATGTAAGTGGCGCTGTTTCTCATTCGTTTTTACATTGATTGTAACATTCTGTTTTGATAAAGGTTGCTTCTGAATAACAAAGTAAAAGCTCTGGATATAATCATTGAAGTGTTTACACAGATGCTTCTGTTGACAATATATGGCTGGAAGTATACAAGTATTAAAGATTTATTGGATTAAAATAAAATAAAATTTTGATTAAAATACAAAATGAAGAAATTCATGAATGTCTGTTGGTCCTGTAATCGTTTATTAATGCATAAAATGATAGAGGCACTTTCTTTAACTGATATCGAGGTTTATGATATAAGCAATATAAATGCTTAATCTAGGTCTGGGACTATGTTTTGCTCTTCACTGAATTCACTGAAACTCTGAAAATTAACTTAAAATGGGCTCACATTTTTTGAATTACCTTAGAAAAGTTCTTGCACAATAACAGAAACTAGCCATCTTTTAGAAGAAAAAAAAATAAAGGAAAAGAAAGGAGAATAAATTGTAAATTAAAATAAATATATATTTTTTTAATATTTTAAAATTGGATGCTATTGATTCCAGATGGAGCGTTTCAAAACGAAGGAGCAGCAGGCTGACCAGGGCTGAGGCAAAGGCTTGGCAACAGCAGGGCCGGAGGCCCACTGAGGAGCTCAAGACCCAAAAGTGGGGTACTGTGCCCGGCATAAGAGGCAGGGTCAGGCCCCCCAAATAGGTAAATCTCCTTTTTCGGAACCTTTTTCCCCTTTTGAAAGTCATGTGGAAAATATCTTTTAAAAACTCTATTGTATATCAAACTGGGTTCACTTATTTTTCTGTTGCAGGTTAGACCAATTAAAATCTAGTTATTAGTTTTATATATTTATTGATCACTCAAATTTTCAAGTGACACCCAGTTCTTGTAAATTGCCATCATTGATTTATTACGCCACAGATTGTTAACTGTCGCCACTCATTGATTCACGCAGGTCCCGGCGGCAGCCTCGGTAGGCACAGCGCCCCTGCCAAGGAGGAGGCGGACGACGAGATCCTGGAGAGCCTGGTGAAGACGGCCACCACGCAGCCCGCGCGCACCGAGCCTCGCATACGCAAGAAGGCCCGATACGGAGACAGAAAGTCGCGTAAGTACATCTTTCCTCGCATTCACCATTTTACCTTATTCCTCTGATGTCTACTATGTCAGAGATAAAGTATTGAACAAACCCTCACCTATCCTTGCAAAATAAAAGTCTATTTAAGCAAGTTCTTGGTTCCAGTTTTCACGAAATTCTATCTCATTTTGTGGTATTCGAAGTAAAAGAATATTCAACTCCTTCAAAATAAAATACTATGAATCACCCTCAATGATGCATCAGAAACTGTAATCCATGATAATCTTCATATTGAAATTATGAACGAAATTCATTAAAATCTCTCAAACTTTTTCAGTACCATCCCTAGTAATAAGCAGGGATGAATAGGTAAGTTACTAATTCGAAATCAGGCTTCCATAAAATTTGTCTCAACAATTTTGAAATTTCTCATCTTAAATCTGCATAAATCCATTTGCAATTTCTAATTTTATATCCCCTTCTATTCACACACAATCACATTCAATATTTTCCTTCCCTCTATTCTCTAGCACCCGCACCTTGAGCAGAAAAGTACTGGCACTCCGAATGTAATACTTTTAATCTCATCTGATGTAATGATTCCTATAAGATTCAGGCTTCAGAGCGTATTTCCTAGAATTGTCTGCATTGATTATATCTCATTTCTTAGCCTCACCGCATAATAACTTATATATTAATTCTTGTCGATAAGATTGTTTTCGAGTTCTACAGAGTTAGTATAGAGCAGGGGTCTCCAAACTTTCCAGGCTTCTTGCCATACTGTTTACTCCAGTAAGTACCAAGGGCCAAACCCGTTTTCATTTTTTCTGCCGTTATCTATATAATTAAATAAATCTCATTAGTAGAATTTTTACAAGTGGATAATCTGCGGTTTCATTCCGCGTTCATTTAGCTTTTCGTTCCTGAGGGATTTTCACAATGAAAATTTATATGTTTGATTCAGGATATATACATTCCAAACATCGTTGCACATACATATGCCACACTTTTTACCCCAACATAACTACCGAGGGTAACCGGGATCACTAGTTTATAAAGTTAGTGGGATTCATTTCACTATTTGTTAGTTGTTATGCTTAAGTTAAATTTTCCGCGTATTTTGCTTGTCATTAGCTTTTACCTAGCAAGTCAATAAAACCGAATTATAATTCTTGTCTTTTTTTATCCAACTTATTACAGCAACAATAAGCTATTGCTGTCGCGGGCCGGATGAATGACACTGGCGGGTCGGATTTGGCCCGGGCCGTAGTTTGAAGACACTTGGTATAGATGAAGCATCGTATTTTGTATTACAGAGAGAAAAATTGAACTGTTATAGCAAGTAGTTGGATGATATAACAAATGTTAGAAGTACTTTTTGAAAAACGAATTTCTAGTGAGAACAATGATTAAATCATGGCCTTAAACCCCATTTTAATCAATATTTCTATGACTTTATTCGAGTAGAGTTTACTTATTTTACTCAAAATCTGGCTTTTACCCCCTTATTTATGTTGAGAAAACGTTACTATGATATGTCACGCCTGTCATAGTGGCCCAAAATCATCATGAAAAACCCTCACTCATTTTTCGAGTGTTGTGATTAGATTGTTATTTGATAATTGAGATGCGTTTCTAACAATAATGGAGTGATCTAAAAATACAGCTGCAAAATATTTTATCAAATTATTCTTGTTTTTCACAGAATGTCAACAAGATTTAAAGATCTAAAAGCCTGTTGAATCCAGAAAATACGTATTCCTTGGAATTCAACCGACTTTTCAGATCTTTACCTACATACATTTAATATACTGCTGTAAGTATTCCTTGATTAGTAATAAAATACCAAGAGAAATAGGTTCAAATATTTCAACATATCACGTGATTATGAGAATGGTTTAATTAATATATGTTCTATTTCGAGGTATTTGAAAAATTTAGATTTATTCAAATCACTGAAATAATTGTACTGATGCGATTGTCAATCCAATCTTCATTCAATTCGTACAGCTTTTGCAAACTGACTTCACATTAAGGGATTGCAAAATAACACAACTTGAAATAAATAATTACCATATTTTTATTTAGATTCTTAATTTAAATTACTAGCCTACTGGCCTATTTAAACTTTAGCCTGGCTATTATAATCACAGGTACATACACGAAACTTTGTTCTTTAGTGTGCTTCATTTTAAAATTTAAAAACATGACTTTTAACGTGATGCTTGCTTGTTTGTGTTGCAGTGCGACGGACCCTGAAGGGCGGCCTGGAGCTGTCCGAGGAAGAGCGGAACATCCTGAGCACCATGACCACGTGATGAAACCTTCTGTGATCTTCTCTTTCTCTTGAGCCATCAAGACAACATTGTGATACACGCCCCCCATCTTCCTCTTTTTAGTCGACTTCTGCACACACACACGGACCCTTTGTGTCGAGAGGAACTTTTCTCTTCAGAGAAAAGATCGCGTCTCTTTATTATTTTTTTGTAGAGTAGAGAGCAACTATTTCGATGTCTGTCCATTTTGCAGACTTCTTCTTTGGGAGAAAGGACATACATGCAAAGGGATGTACCATGATCCCTTTCGTGTTTGAAGGACTTCTCAAACGATGCTGCGACAAAAAATCGTAAGCTGATTGAAAAGATATGGAGAGAGGAAAAAAAGTTTAACCCATTCAGTGGCCCGAACAAGACATAGGCAGTTGTTCTGTTCAATGTCGTGTAGACCTACTGACGTTTGGGCAAATTACTCCACAAGGAGAAAAGGCCTGACCATCAAGGGTCCAACACAAACTATGTGTGGTTTGCAGAGAAAGCAACTATCAAGCGTGGAAGTTTTTTTTTATTTCGCTGCTGGGTATCGAAGTAGTTTAAAATTTTCGGACATCTTCATATCTTATAGTATACAATTGTTAATTTTGTACATTAGATTTTTTTTTTTATCATTATAGAATTCATGCAAACGAACCACCCCAGGAGGGACAGAATAACACCCTTGACACTTTAAGAGATAGGGAAAGAATTTCGATTCAAACTCATGGAGGGAGATGACTATTTGGGAAATACTGTGGCCGCTGAATGGGTTAAAGAATATTCATTTGTATGTGAAGAGTGTGGATGTGACAAAGAGACAAAAGCTAAAAATTGTCTTCAAAATTCAACAAGTTAGAAATAAAAGAATAGCCCAAACAAAAAATCTTTCAAATAAAGGATGTAATGAATTATTACTACCTTTTACAAAAAAACATATGTACCATAAATTGTGAAATTTAAGAATAATATACGTTCAGAATTGTAGGAAGTATAAACATGACAGGGCTTTACTGAGGTATCATTTTTTTTTATTTAGAATATTTTTTTTTTGGATGGTGATTGAATTTTCTTAACAGACAAAATTTGAGTAGACACAAACTATTAAATAAATTGCAGAATGGCCCTATACTACCTAATGTATCAATAGTTGTTTTTATGCTATGTAGGGTAACTAACTCGTCCCAAGATATTTCATACCTCGGATTCCATCCAATGACTGCTTAAAAGCTAAAATAATTCATATCAAGTAAACGTTTTATTATTTAAACAGTTATTTAGTTTCGTTTATTGAACCAGGAAAACATCTCTATATTAAATCAGTTTAAATATTTCATATTTTATCTCGTAAAATAAATTTAAAATATTTTATCCAATGTATTATAGCATATTACTTTAATTGTACTTATAAAAATAGATCCGTTGTATATTCGAGAGGATGATCAATTGGAAATGTCAATTTGTTTTTTAAGTTTAAATAAAAGTAGACTCCCTCCCCCAAATTCAATTCTAACTTCTGTTACTGGTAGCATTTTAATAAATTATCCCAAATAAAATAAAAAATCTTTATTGGCATTAGCTAATTATTAAATATGTGAATATAAAAACATCTTAAGCAGAAATAGAGAAACTTTTTTTTTTTTTTTTTAGATAAATAATTTAGAAATACATTTAAAGACTATTTGTATGTAGCAGATTTTATAAGTATTTCAGATTTCACTTGACACTGCCATCTTTTTACACATTTTGTAAACGTAGTACAGTGGTCGTACTTTAGAAAATTTTACACTGAACTATTTGCATTTGACATTTAACAATTTTGAAACTGGATGTTTGATACCGATGTCGTTTGTACTAGTGGCGAGTGGGTTGTTCCCTAGAAATCCCATTTTGATACCTTGTCAACTTCTATTGTAGTATTTCGATATTTTATAGTGTTCTTTGTGAACCAATATTTGAATTGAGGTAGCATTATTTGATGCAAACTTATCCAAGGTAGTTGGCGAATCCATTCATTTTATGGTATAGTCCATATATCTTAATGATATTGAGAATCGAGAAAAACTGATGAGTATTAATTTAGGCTTCCAAAAACAATTTCTTTTAATTAACTTTTACCTTAGATATTCGAATTGAAATTTTTCATTCTCATTTTAAAATCATGGTGGTCATAAAAATACATTTATTTAATTCTTAATTTTTAAAATTTTTATCGAATAAATGATAACTAAAACCAATTAAGATCTTGCATAATAAGAAAGTCTTAAGTCTTCCTGTTTGGTGCCAAATATGTATCGAGGTTTACTAATTTTACAATTAGAACCCAATCTATGCTTATTTAAATGGAATTGTTATAAACTGCAGCTGCAAAATGTATTAACTTCATGTTTAAATTCAAACTGTATTTTAAATTATTTATTGATTTTAAAACAAGTAGTAATATCCATGCATAATTCGTTACACTACAAGCACAATTTGTTTTTTTAAGGAAAACTTTTTTTGTGTGTATTAATTTTTAATAACAGTATTATTAATAAGTATCTAATTCAATATCCAATAAAATTATTTTGATGTTTTTATTAAAAAAAGATTTTCTTTTTAAATGTTTTCAAATACAAGTGTGTTACATTTATGTTTAGTTACAAATTATTTGATACAATGAGTTGACATTTTGTTTATATATTTAAGACTTTAGTAGCTTGAACCAGTTTTTATGTTGTAAATATCGACTCGTTAATTATTGTAATTAAGTGTGCAAACTTAAACGCTCTCTCTTGTTTTCCAAGAAGGGGTATTCATTGTAATAAAGACTCGTTCAATTCCGACGAGGAGCAGTCTAAGCCGGTGTTTGCGTAAATGGACAGAACTCTTGTGATTATCTTCTGTTGTATTATTTAAGCCTATTGCAGAAACTTTTATCATTAAAGATCAAAGCATTTTTGTTGTTGTTGTGAGTGAACTATTCTTCGATTACTTTTGTACATACGAACTGTCATCTCACTTGGCAGCTACAGCTGTGATTTTTCCTCTCCCCCTCCTTCTGCTCATGTTTTATGTAATTGTTCTTGTTTTTTGATTTTTTTTTCGAAAGATGATATGCATTCTATATTGAACATGCAGTTGTATATTTCACCCAAAGCTTTCATATGTTGATTTAGAAGAAATAAAATGTTTATATACCGGCATGTGAAAATTCTTGACTCGCTAATTATTGAGTAACATCATTGGTAATTTAGACAAAAACAAAAGACAAAAAAATTGGATATTTGCAATAGAAAAGACTGTTGCCTCATCATAAATTCATTGATTCCAGACTAGACGATAAAGATCCTGCTGACTTAGAGTCAGGACACTCATCTACTAAGTTGTTTTATTATCTCTAGGATATTTTATTCCTCATTTTTAAAATTGAGCCCAGAAAAGTAAATGAGTAAAAAAAAAAAAAAAAAAAAAAAAAAAAAACTGTACTTTAAATTAACTGTGTAACTTTACTGTAAATTTTTTTACAGTAAAAATAAATAAACCTGCTTTTAGATCAAATATGTGTGACAAATATTTTCAGACATGCATAAAAAAATAAACGCTGCTTAGATCATATTTGTGAACAACAATTTCAGACATTTTTACAGGTCGAACAACAACAGACAACAATTTACAGGTCGAACACAACAGACAACAACTTACAGGTCGAACATCTGGGCCAAAGTATGATTGTAAGCTCTGATATATGTGTTTATGTAAAACAAAGAAAAATGAATAAGGCCCATCTATAGTACTTGTTTGCTCGGGACTGGATTTTAACTTACCACAGAATGGTAATGTGTGTACTCTTCACTGGTGGGCAGAGAAAACATCTCCCGATCACACGAACTTTTATTAGGGGGCTTCTAGCTTTACCCTTTTATAAATCGAGCATTTAACTGTTTGTAATACCTTGATCGTTTTTGTTAAGAATGTCTGGTCTTTTTCCCCTTGTAATTTTAGTTTGTTTATAATAAGTGGCCAAATTTGTATGAATTGAGTTCCAATAAAGCCATAAATAATAGTAACAGTAACCACCCGATTTGCCGGCTATATATGTATTGTGTCTTCTGTGGTCCGCATTTGATTGTTACTGCCGTTCTAAAGCGAATTTTGGACTGTATAAGGACGATATGGCTTTTGATGATCAGAAGATAAGTCTTTTATTAGACACTCGACTCACAAATAGCTGAAATTATTTCCTTTTCCGTCATCAAATTGGCTTCTTTGTAACCCAGTGGAAAATCAACCCTCCAAGTTCACTTAATTCCAGTAGTATATGTTCCAATTACTACTTTGGAAATCGAGTTGATTTTAATAATAATTGTAAATCTAAGGCATTTCGTCGACAACTGTTTTGATGAACCGCTACTTTACGTTGAGGCTTAAAAAAATTTTAAGTGAATCATAAATTATAACATTTCAGATATGTTTGATGTATTTTACTGAAACATAAATGTAGATAAATAAAAAATAATAATGAAACAAGCAATATAAAAAAAATTTTTAAGTCAATTCCATTTTTTTTTTCTCGCTAAATTGCAGAAAGTCCTTTATAAATTATTTTCACTCATTTTTTAAGTTCATCTGGCGCCATCTATTGGTAGATATATGCAACTTAAATCTAAAAAAAACTAAAATGAATTAATTAAATTCTAATTACTGAATTAATATTTTAAAAAACTGTATTAATATTCAGTGTCATCCACTATAAGTTCAAAATGTATTTAAACTCGAGTGGATGAATAAAAAGTATTTTAATAACGATTGAAAATTTGAACAAGATATATATAGGGAAAGTGTGAGCTAATAGAAGGAGTTGAAATAATAATGAAAAAACAGTCAACTTAATATATCATGTAACATTTAAAACATTTGTCTGTTATAATAAAAAAAACAGTTTAAAAATGGTTATTTTTATTTTTCGTGTCGTCTTCATTATTATTATAACCTTATTGAATGAAATACTCACTTTTTAATCAAGCTAATTGACAGAAACAATGGATTAATAAAACAAAGGACACATTATACAATAAAAAAATAATTAACTCAATAATAAACTTTATCTGTATTTGTAAATATATTTTCACAAGTTGATGTATGCATGTTTTCATAAGATTGAATGCAGACAGTTGAATTTGATTGTTGACAAGTTGATTTATGAATAATGGATGTAAAAGTGGCCTATTTTAAGAGCTTGTATTAACAAATACAAAAAAAAATTTCATCTTTATCGATATATCCTTGATTAGTTATACAAAGACAAGCAGACAGAGAGGAATAGAACCCACAGGTTTAGTAGCTGAGTAGTTATATATTTATTTCTCGTCAAAGAAAAAAAGTATTTCTAATGAATGATTATATGGAGGAAACGACCTAAATCACTGAGTAATACAAAATTTTTATATGTGAACAAATAATTTAAAGAAATGAAAGATTGAATTAATGTTTGATGTTGTACTGAAAAGATTGGTTTCGTTTGATGTTGTAGATATATATAAAAAAAATTAAGTCAATTCCTACTTTTTTCACTCTTATTGCAGAAACCTTTATAAATAATTTTCATTCATTTTTTAAGTTTATCTGGCGCCATCTATTGGTAGATATACGCAACTTAAATCTAAAGAAAAACTAAAATTAATTAATTACTTTAATTACTGAATTACTATTTGAAAAAACTGTATTAACATCCAGCAGTCCACTACAAGTTCAAAAAATGTATTTGAACTGAGTGGATGGGTAAAAAAGTATTTTATGAACGATTGAAAATTTGAACAAGATATATATATATATAGTTAGAGTGTGAGCTAATAGGCGGAATTGAAAAAGCACTTGACCATAAAGATTGGGATCATAATCGATTATTGCATATTCAACCCCATACGATTCTTCTATATATCTGAAATAATAAGAACCACCTTTTTTTAAAAATGTTTTATGCAGTATGTTTAAAATTTTGTAATTTTTAATAATGGTACAAACATTTTTTTGCACACATTGATTTAAATATGCTTTAAAGTTTGTAGATTAACAAACAGTGAATCCCATTCCTTTGATAGGAGATAGTAGTTCGTTAGCAAATAATTTGAAAGACAAAATGATATTTTCACAATTAATCGTACGATGAAAATATGTGGATTTTCTTAAAGTGTTAATTTTAATTAAGGCTTAAAGGTTTCAAAGCCTTAATTTTACATCACATTATCTAGGGCTTTCAAACTATCTCATCACATTATTTTTGTTTTTTATCTGAATTATTTTCATCTTCATTAATAGGTATATGTCTTTGCCAACTTCTTCTTTGAACTACTTTTCCGTAAAATTAACTTTTTTTAATAGTTTTTACATATAAAAATCTTTTTAACGGATTTGAACTAATAATTGAAACCAAATTTTAAAAAAGGCCGATACTGAAAACAGCAAAATCACCACACGCACATATAAAAAGACACACCTGAAAAAACTGGATTATTTTCCCTGGATAGTTAAACTCAGATATTTTGCTATAACAAAATGAATCCAAGATGTCGTAGATGACTATTGCTAAACCAAATGAAGGGAAAAAGACACTGGAAAATTTTATACTTTTTAAAGATATATGATAAAGAATTAGCATAATATTCTATCTAATATTTATTAAATAAAAGACAACAATAAAGGAAAATACATCAACAAATTTATTAAAAATAAATACTTTTATTATTACATAAAGGAAAAACCAGTTTTCCATTAGAGAATTTGAAACATTGTCGTCATCCACGAAATTCATATCATTACAAGTTCAGTAAAATGAATCTGATAGCAACCAAATAGCTAAACCAAATTAAGCCATTCATTTACTTAAATACAGATAGATCATGTTCAGTAAAATACATAAAAACCTCTTTCAACATTTAACAGGTCGCGTTCATGTATTGAATTATAGTTTAAACAATACTAGTAGATAATTTTATACAAAATAATAACAATGATCATTCGATGTTGTGTTCTAAATGGGAAATGTCGTTTAACATAGGAAAAGTGCATATCTTTTGTTGAAATTCATTCTTCATTGCTATTCTATATGTTTTTTTGCCACTATTTAGGATATCCACTGAATTTCTTCTGACCTCAGACTCTGGATTTATTTCTCTAACATAGACCAGAAGTTCAATCTTAACAGCACTTTAAAAATATAGAACAATATGGAGGTGTTCTTGTCTTTTAGTAATGTATATCCTCAATATTGGAAATACAGGGGACTATAATCCGCTTTCACCACAGTTTAAGTCCCACTTTCAAAATACTGTAAAAAAAGTACCACTCCTCACAATGAGTTCAAATTTAAAATGAAGATACTCGAAGAAGTGGAAAACAGTACGACATCAAAAAAATGTTTCCCGATTTTTCCCATCCAATTTGATATGACCTTGCCGGTGGATGGGCTTTCCACAACAATGTCACAACTATTGAATAACTTGGAAGTCATTTTTGTCCGTCAAAAACCGAAAAATCAAGCACATTGAATACTATAGTTAGTTTAATTTGCAACTCATGCCAAATACGCTGTAATTTCTATTCAAAATATCACTGGCAGCCGAATTCACTTTCTATATAGCACTTACAGCGCCACCTATTAATACACTTTGGAACTTTTTGATGCCATATCGTTCTTCAAGTATCTTCAGTTCAAATTTGAACTCATTGTGACGAGTGGTTCTTTTTTTTACAGCATTTTGAAAATAGGACTTTAATTATAATCACCCTGTATATTAAACATTTTAAAACGAGAATTATATCTTGATTTTTTTTTTTTATTTTGAATCTAGTCAAGAAGATATATCCACTTCAAAATCAGAATTGCTTCTGATTCAAAAAGATGGTAGCCAAGAAGATATATCCATTTAAAAATCAGAATTGCTTCTTATTCAGAAAGAGGGTAGCAGATAATACTTTTGTACAAGTTATTTTTTTATATCATTTTTAGAAAATTTTAAAAAAAAAAAGGAAAAACAGATTTCTTTTATGAACCTCGCAGCATTAATATTACATGCAATTTGATTATTTACGAGTGCTATTATTGTACGGTAATAATCCATTGTTTTTTTGTAATTTGATATATGCTTACATCGTGTCAAAGACTATAAATAGTTTTTAAAAAACAACGAGGTTTACATTTTAATCTCACTGACTGCTGTGAGATGTCGGTTTTTTAATAAAAATAATAATCTCTGAGTAGAGTTCTTTTCGTCATACTTCTCTGCGGAATTATGATGGGGTAATTTTTTTTTCGCTGGAAGTATTTATTTCTCCTTTCAACAATTTCGACGTGTTGTACTCGAAAGCATCATAATGAGTGAAATCGTGAAACTCTTCACTAGACTTCGTAGACTTTGGCGAGAATGGCGTCTTTTGTTAAAAGGTATCAACACTGGGGGTACCATGTCTTAAGTCTTCTTTCAATTGAACAAGATCAATATACTGTCCGTTAAGTTTCAACGTGGATTTATCTTGATCTCTGCTGTCTTGAAAATTAACTGAGCTGATTCTTGGAATGCTTCCCCCAGCTTCATTGTCAAAAGGCTTGGCATCCTTTCGTCTACTGGGTTTGGTTTCTTGCCTCAGAACCCAAGTGACACGAGACGAATGCTTTCCATCAGTTGTTTCTGAAGACGAAGAAGCACTGCTGTCTTCGTGTCTATGTTTCCTGAGATCTATCCTGTCAGAATTGTTGTTCGAGGGATAATATTCCTCATCATATCCTTCAGGAGGAGAACTCTGCTTCTCGTGGGATTCAGAAGTCTTTGGAGCTACAGGGAACATGAAGGGATATTGTCCACTGGCCGTCTGGTTCGAGTTTAAATGTACAGGAACAAAATGAAGAGCTTGGCCATTTGCTGCTGAATGAGGATCGCCAATAGGAATCGGGTGCAAGACAATATGAAGTTCTTGGCGACCCGTATGAATAATATGGGGAGTCTGTCCTTGACCATCTTTTGGATCTTCAAACTTCTCATGAGAGTTTGCACCTGACTCATAATGAGCATAACTAGGCCGTGCTTTAGTATAATATGAAGGAAATTTGAGATAGTTAGTCTTAGTTTTGGTACTTTCGCTACTGCTTGAAGCGGGAATAATGTCCATATCATACTTCCCCCTGAGATGTTAGGCACTTCTCCAACGGGTACTGGAATAGCCTTGAAAATGACATGGCCTCCACTACCTTGAGGTATATCAATTTTGTAAGGAAAAGGTAATTGTTTTATATCTGCATGCTCATTAGTGAAAGAGCTTATGTGATCTTTGGAAGACTGCAGTTGATCACCTGAGAACATATGTGGGAAACCTTTCTGGAACAGGTTGGAAAACTATGTGTTGCTGTTCCTCATTACTGCCATCTGTTCCTTTTGCTATCACAGGGAAGGAGGCAATGTGGACATTCCCGGACCATCGCCACCCTGTTGATGTCTGGAGTTTAAATACTGTTGGAAGACTGCAGGAACAGAATCCACATTGGATGAAGATCCTGTCAAGGGCTGCTTGCGAGGTCCTTCAAAGACAACTCCAGAATTTGGCGAGAATTGGGACGGATCTGCAGCTAAAAAGTAGTCTTTGGAAAATTGGCTGGCTGAATAGGCCTCCCACTGGCTGCTGCTGGATAGGCAAAGGGTTTTGTGTTCTTGTGATGCTTGGTGGCTCTCAGTCCGTGGGTTGGGTGGACGTATTTAGCAATTCCAGGCATGTCTGCAGCATTAGGGTGGAAAGGCAATAGCAACATGGTTGGTATGATCTTCCGCCAACTCTTGGCGATCTCTTTGGTGACGTCGTATGCATACCAGTACCTGATGAGACGGACGGGATCCCACATGATGTGCATCATCATCTTCATAAGACCACGTTTCTCTCGACGATGTGTGGTCGGGGAGATTCGTCTGAAGCAAATCGCTTGGGAACAAATCAGAAACAGCATCAAAAGCACCAGAGCTCTTCTGGTTCGAAGCAACATCATTTTATGAATCTAAGAAAAGAAAGGTAAAAAACTGTTATAAAAGTAACGAAATATTATTTTACAATTTTAAAAAGTATTTTTACATTATTTTTATTTAAGTTGTCATATCTAATTGAAATTTAAAAACGAAACTGTTGTATTTCGTCTTTTTTTTTATCCATGAGTTTTAATGAAATTAACAAAATGTTTTGCATTACTCAGCTTTAATGCACAATACGTAACACACAAATAATTACATTAAATTAAAAAATTCTGTAAAAACGTAATTAAATACATAATATGCATATTGAATATACTTATGAATGTATATGCATATTGAAATATACTATGAATGTATAAATTAGTTTTTTATAACTGTTGTTTTTATTCGTTTAACAAAAAAAGCCTTTCAAATTTTCAGTAAATGGTAAACTAATTTTTTTAGTAAATGGTAAAGTAATTTTTCAATGATTAGAATCCTAAGATTGATTAGGATGGTGAAAAATAATGGTATATTATATTCAATTTGTCACTAATAATTAAGGCTGCAATTAAATTTATGGTTTATAGTAAAAAAGAAATACTCAATCCTATTTTCAAAAAATATTTATGAACACACATTTTTGATCATTAAAATTAATTTGCCTTATCATTTTTGCTGTACAAAAATAGAAACCAATACTAAAATTATTTATCAAATAAATCTAACATCACAAAATACATTATTGTTTGGTTATATTATTTTTAATTAAATATATAAAAAATAGAACTTAAATATAGATAATTATCAAAAGCTTTTTTTTTTTTTTCATTCTTTCTTGTAGACGAGATCAAGTTACAATGAGTCGTGTGATGGCTTCTGAAATCTGTGTATAAGGAAACCTCAAAGTGAAATTAATAATCAGGACTCGTTTGGTATTAAATGAAATCATTTTGTCACAAATAGGCGAATTTGAGAGTTAAGATTCGAAATTAGTTTAAAAATATATTGTGTTACATCTTTTCCTCTAACTTTGATTATGATGTTGAAAAATAATGGCATGTTATAAGTATTCAATTTGTCACTAATAAATCAGGTTGCCACTAAATTTATGGTTTATAATGAAAAAATACTCAAGCCTATTTAATTCAAAACATATTTATGAACAAACATTTTTAACCATGAATGTCAAAAAGAAAGGAATCATTAAAAAATAATTGCCTCATCATTTTTTTTTACAGTACAAAAAAATAGAAACCAATACTAAAATTATTTATCAAATAAATCTAACATCACAAAGTACATTATTGTTTTAGTGCATTATTTTTAATTAATATATAAAAAATAGAATTTAAATGTCCTAGATAATTATCAAGGTTTATTTTCACTCTTTCGCGTAGACGCGATCAAGTTACAATGAGTCATATCATGGCTGCTGTCATGGTTCCCAAGGTCTGGGTAAAAGAAAATCCCAAAGTGAAATTAATAATCAGGACTCGTCTATATTGAATAAAATCGTTTTGTCACAAATAGGCGAATTTGAAATCGGTTTTTCGACCTCTTGAGGCAGGTGAAAGGAGGCGTCGAGCCGGAAACTCCGGCAAATAGGCCACCAACGAAAGTTTCTTCTCTTGACGAAGGCGTAGTAGTAAATGGCATTCGGCATTCGTGTCACGCAGTAGGTTTCGCCGGCAATGATGTAGGATGCGGGCGAAAGCGACAGATTCTTCCGATACGGGACGCTTTCAATGCTGTTTTTAGAACTGAATATTTCGCGAAGGCGGATGCGTTCGGTGTTTGTTTTCGATTGGGGGCAACTTGTTGTGCGATGTAGCACAGATTGGATTTCTTTAGTGTCTTCAATAACATTGTAAAAACAAGACTGATTTTATCAGTATATCATATATCAAAATGACCAACTTGTAATCCAGTGGTAATGACCTTGGCCCCGTGCATGTGGAGGCCTGGACCACATGTTTAAATCAATTGGTAGCATGCGTAGCAGTGACTGTTTACAGAAATGCAGTAATAACTGCTACTTACAGACTCAATGGGGATTGTCATTTGTGTGTAAAGATTTTAGCATCGATAGTTAGGCTATTTGTAAGAATTTTTTCTGGGTTTTTTCCTATACGACACAGTATGGATTAGACACTCTTCAAAAGTCCTCCTTGAGCCAATGTTCTTCCATCATCATCCGTTGATGATGGAAGAACTCGACTCATTGCTCGAAACACTCCGACTCATTGCATTCTACTCAAATGCTCTAGCTTATTGCCTACTATTCTAACTCGCTGAATAAATA
>BPLR01005881.1:0-38095 GCA_021605095.1 Caerostris extrusa
AAAAACTATGTTTTGAAACCGAATAATGGATTATTTCCGCAAATCAATGCACTCAGTCTTAAAAAGTGGGCCTCTAACATGTTGTCTCAAGTTTGGATCATGTTGAGGACGGTACGTTTCTGTCATTGCTTTCAGAAATGAGGACATTAGCTGGAGAGTGATGACAATATATCTAAAGCATGAGGTACCAATAGTAAAGTTGACTGGTGCAGGGAGATCTCCGTGTTTCCCAATATTACAATCAGATGTGGAGCAATAATCCTTAAAATTTTTCCGGAAATGACGTCACCATTTCTTTGGGCATTGTTGGAGTGTTCTGGCATGTACGCACATCTCGTGGAATAAATAGTCCATGACGCTCTAAAAAATAGATTATTTTTAACATTGTATCTCTTTAAATACAGTGAGAACTTAAAATCTGGCGCTCTGTGATACAGAGGTTTGGGTTCGAGTCTTGGCGGGGCTGCGGATGATTGTAGTGGTTCGGAATCTACTTTGAACCGTATGTATCGTGCATAGAGCTGACAACTCTACTCCTTAAAAAGAAAACATCTCCTGCCTCGAAATCTGCCAGTAGGTAGCCGCCTTTGCCCCGCATGGGTCAATTAAATGAAGAAGGAGAGGAAGAAGAACTTCTCCCATCTCCAGTTATATGAATAGCCAGTTATTCAATTAATAATTATATTGATCATTTTAGTAAAAAAAAATTTCCTGTAAATAATCATTCATTAGCTTGAGGAGAAAATGTCAACAATAAAACTTTCTCTCCAGCAATGAATATTCCAGCAACTTATTTGATCCATAGATTAGTGTCAAACATAATTCTCACCTGAACTATAATATTAATTATAGTGCAGGTGAGCCAGTTGACAACTTTACTAAACATAATTTTTCACGCGGTTATACAAGTCAAAGATTGACTAATCAGCACTGTCCACCTCAATCACCACGGCATCACAATCCTATGGTCTACAATCACCACTCTGTCGGAATGGTCTCAGTCATGATCATTTTCCATTAATTTGTGCAGGACCGTCACTTTACTTGCTTGCTACAAAGAAAAATTACAAGTTTATATTGTACTAAAGAATGTGAACTCATTTAGAAGTAGATTTCAACAATTTTCAAAGAAATGTACATTTTTAGCTGTAAATAAATGAAAATTAAATTTTTCAAAATTTGACAAAATTCCATTAATAGACTTTCTTGTATGCTATACTTTCCTAAAAATCAATAAAAAAAAAAAAATTCTTATTTATATAAGCAGTAATCAAATTTGAATTTGAGCCTTCTTAAAGGACGCTGAGTCATAATTATTATTCCAAAAAGGTGTGTGTTGTGTACCAAATTATCATTTGAGGAATTTGTGTAGTGCTGAATATATTAAATATTTGTTATTCTAATGATTAATGTAGTTGCGTAGCGAAAAATAGCCAGATATCGAAAATAATAACAAGTAACTCTTAATTATTAAACAGGCCATTCAAAGAAAAAAAAATGTGAGAAAGTGGAAGATAATTCCAACAAAAGAAGATGGAATGTTTTCTTTTACCATCATAAGCCAAGGCATTGAATAAAGGCTTTGAAAATAAAGTCTCAAGCATCACTCATAGTGTAATTTATAATGGAGTTAGGAATGTAGGGTAATTTATAACTTAAACATTGCGCAATACTAGTTATATTACATTGATATAGAGTATCAAAAAAAAAGCATTTTATATATATTTGTATAAAGCTTTGACTATTATTTATGTAAAAAAAAAATTCAGAATTAAAAAGGAAGTATGTACAACAATAAAATTTATTATTTTTATACTTGCATGATAAACAAAACATAAAACAAAATATTCTTAAGATAATATAATATGCGATTTTCAATTTAAATGTTGCATTGAATGCAAAAAATTTGCAAAAAAATATCTTCAAAAAGTGGCAACATAAAAGATGCAAATGACTGACGATACCAGTATATATATATATATATATATATATATAATTCGCTGCTAAATTAATTAACTAAATAATAAACAAGGCTATTCAGCAAAACATAACGATATTTTTACTTCTATAAACCATTACAGCTCACAAAACACATTGCCTAAATGATTTTCCACAGCAAACATAGAAAAAAAAAAAATAATAAATAAATAAAACGCTTAAAAAACAAGCGTTACAAAAAACACCAATAGATTTCTTGCTCAATCTATCGATATTTTAAAAGAAAGCCAAATTATTAAACACCTGTTTGTTCAGATAGTAGAACATTCACCCGCTTTGTCTTTGGCACCGTTTCATTCCTGCTTTTTTGTTGTCTTTCGATAAAACTTTTTCCCTATCGATAATCGTTATCGCGGTAATTGCTTTACTGCCAACGACGATAACTTATTCCGGCTTTATTCCATGATATTTGATGCTGCTTCCTGTAGGGCCAATTAAACAGATGCCCGGCGTCAGGTGTTGCACTTTATCTGCAGGAATAAATGACCTCGCAACTTAAGCAAGAAGGGAGAAATATATCCTCTTTCTGGTCACGTTTATTCCTGTGTTGGCCCAGGATAGGAAGCTTTCAGGGAAAAAAAAACATTTTTTATTATTATGGATTGTGAATAAGTAGCATATGTTGATTCATAAAGAGTTCGTTGCATTTATTTCAATCGAATATCATTGAGATATCCCTAATTAATGGATACATCTTAAACTTATTTAACGTATGATAAAAGCCACAAAAAAATCGTGGAATCATTTAATATATAATAAAATATTAAATTTTACTTAGAATATAGTGTTAAAATAATTTTTAAAAATAAAAAGTCGATGTCAAAATATAATGTCGGATAAAAAAATTAGGCTGATAAATATTTTTTTTAATTAAAATATTCATTTCTAGCTGTACTTTTATTTATCAAAAAAAAACTCTTGTCCACATTATTATATCACAAAGTTTTTTTCTTTATCCTTTCTTACCATGAATGCGTTTTATTACAGATTACTGGTATCATTTCTCCACATTTTAAAAAAAATATTTAAAAGTAATATTCAGCCTAGTAATATACAAAAGTAATATTCAGCCTAGTAATATACAAAAATAATATTCAGCTTAGTATTATTTAAAAGTAATATTCAATCTAGTAGAAATTCAGCCTAATGTTTTAAAAATATTAAGTCGATTCAAAATATTAAAACATTTCATTTTTCATTTATATTTGGTTCAAAAATATCCCCATTTTAAAATCCCAGCAAATATTTCTGCTAAAGGCAAATACAAATTAATAAAGTTTACTTTAAAATACTTTGTTTTATTTAATACAATTTTTTTAGTTTTGTAAACTTGCAGTCTTATAGCAGGATTTAAATATTTTCCATCGGAGTCGAAATGTAAATCTTCCTTCGACATCTAAATGATACTTTTAGAAAATTTAAACATTTTATTCTAAAAATTCCAACTTTTAAAAGAATAACTGATTTAGATAATATCACTGACTTTATTTATCTAAGCAGAAATCGACATTTGAGATCTGAAAATTTTTTTTTTTTTCTTGCTGTCGTCAATCCTCATGAATTCGAAAACATGAATTATGTATTTAGTTCTCTAAATATTAAAGCGCAAAGAAACGCTACGGCATTCGCAACTTTTTGAAAACTTGCGAAAAGTTTGATTTATGGCACGGAAGACAAACACGAGCTTGTTATTCTAATGATAAAAATTATGTAGTTCCAGAAACTCAAAAACTTCTTTTGAAGTTTTGAGAGTCAAATGAAATGTTTATCCAGCATAAATATGGGAATTTGAATTTGCTGGCTCTCAAACTAAATAACGATTTTTTGAAAACGTAAATTTCAAAGAAACTCTAACATACTGTAAGTGCAACATTGAATTATTAGTAAAAGGGATAAGAGTAAGGGTATTTAAAAGTTGTCTAAATAAATGACAAAAAAAAATATTTATAAAGATTAGAATTCGTATAAATTTATATAAATATTTGAAATAATTTTTTAAACGTAGAATATACTTGACATTATTTACAAAGTGGTTTGATTCAAGCAACAAGTGGTGTACTAAATACTTTGATCAAGCCTTCAGTACGTTCCATTTGTTTGATCAAACTATTTAGTAAATCAAACACAACTATTTATTTATGAAACGATTATATGTTTTAACGAAACAAAGGCAAAGGAATTGTTTTTGAAGAGTTCCGGGATAAAAGATCTCCGCATCTCGGTTATAGAAGTAAGAGTTAAACAGATTTATTCCAAAAGATTATTGCATAAATGGAAAAAAAAAGAAAGAAAATTTAGGAAGAGTACTAAACTCAGGTTAGAAAAATTAAAGCAAAACTTTAATCATGATCAAAAATAAAATGTTAGTCAAATATTAAAGATTCTAATAATTAAAATTAGGATAGATATAAAACTAAAATAAAAAGTTTAAATGGAATTTAATGGAACATAGTTATAACTATCCCTATCTGAAATGAGTTTTCAGAAATTTAAAACATTAAAATGAGGTTTTCAGTGAAAAGGTTTTTTTATTGAAGAACTTTTTGTAAAATATATCAAATTATAAATATCAAATAAAATATTTTTTATAATATTCCTGAAAATCATCTACACCGTGAAAACAAAATATCTCATTTCTCGTAAACGGCTATTAGCCAGACAGTTATGACCCAACATGGGGTTGTTACACCAATGAAGAAGAAAAAAACTTGCATTTATTTGTTCTTTGTTTTACTAATATTTTCCAGCTTCTAAAATTTCAGTATTCGATATCGGCTGAGTACATTTAATTGAAACAATTTGACTGATTATTGACGATTACAAATTAATAATTAATACAGTTCGGTTTGTTGAAATAAATTATTTACCTAAAATATTTTCTGCATAATTCAATTTTAATTTAAGTTCTAACGATTATGTATTTGCATATTTTAATTATACATAATTATGCATTAAATATTTGCTTGAAAATATAAATAATCCTATTAAAAATTTTTTTTAAAGTATCTGTTCTATGAATTTAGTTAGACAAATTTAAGATTTAATATAATGTATATTAAAAATCCTGTATATTAATAATCTACATTTTCGCTTTCGATTAATTATTAAGAAGTCAAACATTACATTACTATCTAATAATTTTGCTTTAATTTATCTAACTAACCAAATATTATTTATATTTTATTGTTAATATCTATTCCATATTAATAATAAAAATTTAAAAATCTTTACTTAAATATAAATATTATTTATACTTAATTATTATTTTAAGCTTTTATTATCATATAAATATTGATGAATAATAAATATTTGTCAAATTATGTGTCATCTTTCATATCATAATCAGCATTATTCATTTTACATTTCAATAACGGTACTTTCATTATTGTGACAATTTATTATTCTTTCTTATATACTATATTTAATTTCTATTTAAAGTCCTATCCATAACTGCTTTTTAATTTTTTTTTTATTCTTTTTTTTTTAAATATTACTCACGAGTTTTAAGAATGTATGTAAAATATTCAATTTTAAAATAATAAATATTTATCAATTCCAATATCATTTTTCATACCATAATCAGTATTATTCATTTTGCATTAGTACGTTCATTACTGAGACAATATAATATATTTTGTTATAAAAACATATTTTATTACTATTTAAAGTTCTACCATAACATTTTTTTTTTGAAGTTTACACAAATTTTATTTTTATTATTTTTAAATATTGCTTACGTGTTTTATGAATGTATGTAAAATATTCAACTTTAAAATATTCAGTACTTTGTAGACTACTCTAAAAACTAAACAGAAAAAAAATCATGGCATAATAGACGTTGGGTCATTTGCTTTTTTCTTTGAAGCTAAGTCATTTCTATGGTTATAAGTTTCTTCAAAATATACTTTTTTTGATAATCCTACTTTATAGATTTTTAATAAAATGATCTTCCACACAAATACTCAGAGAACGTAATAAACTTTTCACTAAGGGACTTATACTCCCCGGTTATAAACACAGTAATTTAGGACACACTCAATATAGGTCAGCTTTCGAAATGGCACCATTTCACGTGACTGACTTTTGCATCCTAAAACCACTTTGTTTCTCTCCCCTTTCGCTCCAAGAGCCAGACGCCGTGACTTTTTGGGTACAAATCGATGAAATATGTCTCCAAGAATCGGAAAAGTTCTTCATATATTTTTTCTCTTATAATGATGGCATACAAGGTCCCATGAATACTACAACACTTGTGTGTCAAGATTTAGCTTTTATGACGCTTTTCCAGAAAGGTTTTAGGAGTTCCTATCCATGTATAAATTACATTCTTAGAGAGATGTTTACGTCGCCATTTTATCCAGAAGGACATAATAGAGGATATTCTTTATCCTCTTGGAGTTATTTTCAGAAATGCAAACAGCCTTGAGTAGTTCGCGCAACTTCATTCGAAACATTCATAGTTGATGGACTCTATTCCTTTTCTAATTTGCATATTAAAATATAATAAAATGAAAAAGAAAGTTTTGAAAACTTAGAAAATAGCAAAACACTTAAATTATATTATGAAACTTAGCCAGTCAATCAAAATTCAATTTCGATTTATGTAGTGTGCACATATTTTCTGACTTATTTCATCAATGGAACTTTAATGTAAATTATGTAATTGTCAATTTAATTTTTGCAAACGTAAATGATACTTAAACATTATTTTGAGAAAAATATTGTTAAATAATAATATGTTAATATTCTATGAACTAGAACTTTAGAAATGAAATGCAGAGCACTAGCAATACTGGAAAATCTGTAGCAATTTTTTTTTTCTAAGTTGCATAATTATTCGTGGAAATTTTATTTTTTTCCCCATTATATTCGTGTTTACCTCTGTTTTGTGGAAAATGTTTAAAAACACACCTTTTAAAGTATGTCAGTACACTATGTTTAAAAGAACAATGTTTCTTCCAACGACACTGGTAATTTTCCAAGCAAAGTGTTTTAAAAGTGCTTTCTGAGTGCATATGTGCATTCTGTTACTCAAAGTGCCCGTATTGCGTGTTGCAAGTGTTTTTTTTATAATATGGGAATTCTACTGTAAAAACAAAATATTGAAGTCTCAACTAAACTTTAGAAAAAATTATTACTCTAAAAGCAAACTACTTCAACAATGTTCGCGTGAGGTGTGACTGTTTTAATTTCAAGGAATGCATATTTTTGTATAACTTCGTATTCTTATGCATGTCCTACTCTTATTTTAATAATTAATTGAATCTTTCATTATGCATATATACAGTGATTCATTTAACGCTAAGCCAGAAAAATTAATAAATAATCATTTATAAACATTATTAAATATTATACCATTTATAACCCTTTAGAATTCGTTTAAACTACTTTATATATAAATGTAATACACAGATGTATTTTCGTTACAAGAATATGTACGAGTATGAAACCGAGTAAATGACTTTTTGCCCCAGTTTTAACGTGAGCCTCTGGCATGCTGGACTCAAGTTTAGATCTGTTGGTGACTTTCGTTGATGTCACTGCTTTCAGAAATGCAGAGATTGGCAGGCGAATGTGGCAGTGTACTAAAAGCAGGAGTCTCCTATCTTTCCAGCCTTAGGGCGATACTGTTTACCCAGTAAGTACCAAGGGCCAAAACCGTTTTAATTTTTCTGCCATTATCTATAATTTTTAGACCAGTCGCCGAGTACGCGCTCTGAGCGAGCCTACGCTTGCTAACTACAAACTATTGTCAGTGAAAAATCACATTTACATAAATTTCATTAGTATTTTTTTACAAGTGGAAACGCTGTGGCTTCAATCGCGTTCATTTAGCTTTTCCGTTCTTGAGAGATTTTCAGGATAAAAATCATATGTTTGATTCAGGATATATATATCCCAAACATCGATATACATGCATATGCGATACTGGTTACCTCAGCATAACTACCGAGGGTAAACGCGGGATGTTCACTAGTTTATAATGTTAGTGGGATTCATTTCAATTATTTGTTAATTGTTATGCTGAAGTTAAATTTTCTGCGTATTATGCTTGTCATTAAGCTCTACCTAGCAAGTCAATAAAAACGTGTTATTATCATTCTGTGTTTTTTTATCTAACTTATTACAGCAACAATAAGCTATTCGCTGTCGCGGGCCGGATTGTGACAGTGGCGGGCCGGAATTGGCCCGCGGGCCGTAGTTTGGAGACCTCTGTACTAAAGCATGAAACCCCAATAGTAAAGCTGCCTATGGTGATGCAATTGATTTCAGTGTTTTTCCATTACTTCAAGAAATGTTTGGCAATAATCCCTTAAACTTACAATGAAACAATGCCATCCTTTCTTTAATCATTGGTGGAGTATTCTTGGCATACTTAAGTGGATTAAGTGGTCCCTGATGTTAAAAAAAGAGATTATTTTTGATATTTAAATGCAATAGAATTTCAATTATCTCATCTCCTGTTATACGTATCATTAATTATCAAATCATCAATTATCTTGGTAACTATTGATAGTAAAAAATATCCTATAAATAGTTAGTCAATCGCTTAATTAGGAAAAATTAGCAGCAGTGCCAATTTGGTGCAAATATAATGATTCGTTGTAACCATGATCATTCTGCTATTATTTTGTTTGGGAATGGTCACTTTGCTTACTTGCATTGCAGAAAAAAAAACTTATATTGCATTGTGGAATGTGTTGCATTATTTAGAATTGATTTCAACAATTCGAAAGAAATGTTGCATTTTTATTAAATAAATGTAAATTTAATTTTTCAAAATTTTTGTCAGTTATATTCTCTTGACAAACTTTCTTTCCGCAAAATTATTAAAAATTAAAATTTTCATTTACATAACCCTTTTTTAATGCATTATTATATTTCAAAAGTATCACCCGAATTAGAAAAAAACTAACATTGCATGTCATATACATCATAAATCTCGTCTGTCGTCAAATTTGAGTGATGGGTCTGTATCCTTTCTTGTATACTATATTTCTTGTATACTATAACTTTCTTGTATAATAATTTAGTATAACAATAATTTTCCCAAAATCCTTAACAAATAAAATACTTATTTATATAAATCCTTTCGTAATGATCTATTACATCTGAAACAAAATGATCAGAGTTACAAACAAAATAACATTACTTGTATCCATTTATCTTTAGTAAGCAAATAGTTAAATAAATTCACGACTTGAGGAAAAGAATTCCAGATATTTCGTAACATGTTTACGTTTTCTAAATAAATGCGAGCAGGAAAAAAACCTAATTGCAATGCAGCACCAACTCTAGTACGAAGAGGAGGAATATATTTGCAGCATATTTTTGTTCGTTTAGACTAGGGGTTGCGCACTATTTCATTGCTAATCTATGTATACAGTAGAAATAGTAATTGAAACATTGGAATCTTATTCATGCAATCTTAAAGGACGTTCATTCATAGGTTGTTTAATGTATGTACTGTGAATCTAACCCCTTTATGGAAAATGTGTAAAGCTGAATATATATATAAATACATTAGTGATGTTCTAATGATTAATTAGGTAGCTCAAAATACCCATCTATCGAAAATAACAACAAATAACTCTGACACTTGAACAGCCCATTCCAAAGAAAAAAATTGTAAGAAAGTGGAAGATAAGACCACCAAAAGAAGATGGGATGTCTTCTTTTCCCTTCATAAGAAGAAGGCACTGAATCATGATGCTGAAAAAAATGTCTCAAGCACCACTCATAGTGTTATTTATAACGAAGCCAAACGGCTACGCGGCACCAATTCTAGTGCGAAAAGGACGAGAGATATTTGCACTATCTTCCTGTTCGTTTATAATAGAAGGACGCGCTCTATTTTATTGATATACAATAGGAATAGTAATCGAAGAGTTTGGACCTTCAAAATGCAGGCTTAAAGGGCGTTCATTCATAGTTATTGTTGTAAAATGCATGTACTGTGGAGCAAACTCCCCTTTGTGGAATTTGTGTACTGCTGTATATATTATATTTATATATGTTGTACTAATGATTAATTACTTAGCTCAAAATATACAGCTATCGAAAATAACAACAAATTATTCTGAATCTTTGAACAGCCCATTCCAAATAAAAGAATTTATGAGAAAGTGGAAGATAAGATCAGCAAAAGAAGATGGAATGTCTTCTTTTTCCATAGTAAGTAGATAGCAATGAATCATGATCTTGAAAAATAAGTCTGAAACATCTCTCATAGTGTCATTTATATCGCAGTTAGTTAAGTAGGGTTATATAACATTAAACAACACTATGAGAAACTTGTCATATTACGTTGCTGTACAGTATCGAAAGTAGTGTTATATTTTTGTTTACAAATCTTTGATTATTATTTACGTAAAAAAAATAATTCCCAGAATAAAAAAGGAGCTATGCACAACAATGAAATTTATTATTATTTCTCGTTGTCGTATCCCTGATGGAAGGAGGGAAAGGTGGGGAGCAGCTTCTGTTTTGATGTACACAGCTGTAGGTAGAAGTCCGACTTGTCTCAGTGTCGCTGAAGAAGAAAGGCAGTGCTTCCTTGGGCGGTCTTTTAGGAGGAACTACTTCGTATATGCGGATCGTATGAGAGGAAACTCGGAAATTTCCCATCAGGTAGTCCGACTAAGGAAGGGACCTAATGACGAGTGGCTAGCGCTCAGGAACTCGGTACGGTGTTTGTAGTGGTTCAGAATTCACTTCATTCATTCATTCATTCAGAATTCTCTAGGCCCCGGTCTTATATGACCATGAAGTGTCACAGAGACAAATCAATCTTCTCACCACATCATTCCCAAACTGTAAAGGGGCAACTCAGCTCTAGGCACAGTGATGTAGTGTGGTGAAGTAATAGTAGTAGTAGTAGTCCGACTAATGAGATAAGAAGATGAACATCACGAATGCCATCAAGTCTACTCGTTTTTGAAACAGTGTTTACAACAAAGCAACCAGCAACTCTTCCCAAATGCCTGTCTGCGGTGCACGTTGCCACTGAGCCACGAGTTCTGCTAATAATTTTATACTTCCATGATAAATAAAACATACCACAAAATTAAGTTAATTTAATATTTGATTTTCGAATTTAAATATGATATTGAATACGAGAAATTGGAAAAAAAATGTCATCATAAGTGGTAATTTAAAAGATGTAAATGTCTGATGGTACAATTAAAAAAAAATTATATAATTATTTGCTAAAATATCAGCTAAAAAACAAAAACGAGTCTTTTCAACCAAAATATTAGGCTTTCTTCATTTCTATAATCTATTACAGCTCACAAAACACACTGTCTAAAACGGAAATTACATTAGTAATATTCAGTCTACTAATATACAAAAGTAATATTCGTCCTAGCAATATCCAAAAGTATTATTCAGCCTAATAGTATTCAAAAGTAACATTCAGCCTAGCGTTAGCAGAAAGAGCACTAGCATTCATAGAGTTAGTAGTGATCAATCTGAGTGATTTTTGCCATACACTCTCCATCTGACGAGTTTGATCGTCGAAATTCTGAGACAAGAGTTTAAGCAATATGAAGAAAAATTATTACTAAATGTAAAGCATAAGTATGTTTTTATCTTAAATTCTGAAAAAGTTATTCATTATAAACTCATGTTTGTGAAAATTGCAACACCATGAAGGACTTACGCGAGTGAGCTGAAATTTTCAGGAAATGCAAATTAGCGCATAATATGCAAATGATTAAAATTTAAATCCGCAGCGCATGCGTATGCTGAGCAGCGCCCTCTGAACAGCGGATGGATCCGAATAAATAGACGGCGGTAGCGAGGCGTGTATGGTTATCGGTGGTTATCTGCTAGTGGTAAACGTTAGCTCAATCGTTACTTATGCCTCTTCGACTAAAGAAGCGAGATTTGAATAAATTGCAGAGTTTGAACGGAGGAGAATCATCGGCCTTCGTGAAGCTGGATTGTCTTATCGTGCAGTAGCCGCTCGTGTGCAGCGTAACAGCAGCACAGTGATGCGTCTTTGGAAGCAGTGGACGGACGAGTGTCGGACAACTCGGAAATCCGGGAGTGGACCCCGAAATATGACGTCAGCTCGCGATGATAGACACATGGTCCGCATGGCGCTGACGGACCTTACAGCTTCCTCTAGAAAATTGACAGCACAGTGGTCAATAGCTACAGGTGTTTCATTGTGTGCTTCATCAATTCGTAGACGTCTGCTGCAGCGTGGTCTGCGCGCAAGGACTCCTTTATACAGGATCCCTCTCACGCTAAACCATCGCATCCTGCGGCTACAATGGGCCGCTCAGCATAGAGACTGGCGTGCTGATTGGCAGCATGTCGTGTTTTCTGGCGAATCTCGCTTTAATTTGTGATACCATGACGACCGCATTCGTGTCAGTCGCTATGCCGGTGAACGCCACCTTCCTGAGTGCATTATCGAACGCCACAGTGGACGGACACCCGGAGTTACGGTCTGGGGTGCCATAACATACCATAGACGATCTCAATTGCTAAGAATTGTGGGCAATCTGAACAGCAACCGGTACATCAGTGAAGTTCTACAGCACCAAGCTGTTCCCTTCCTTCAAAGTTTGCCAGGCTCTGTATTTCAACAGTCCGCCCTCATATCGCTAGGACTGTTCAATCCTTCTTTGCAACGCGGTAGGTACAGATTCTTCCTTGGCCTGCGTATTCCCCGGATATGTCGCCGATTGACCAGTGTGGGATTTCGTTGGTCGGCGTCTCGCTCGTGATCCTCGTCCTGTTGCTTCTGCAGATGAACTTTGGGTGCGCATACAAACAATATGGAATGCTCTTCCTCAGGCAGACATTCAAAATTTGTTTGACTCCATGCCATGTCGTGTCGCAGCACTTATTGCGGCGCGTGGTGGCTACACAAAATACTGATTCCGATCCCTTGTTATTGTTTGTTTGCTTTGAATATTTAATCATTTATTTGTAACACTACCACTTAACTGTTTATTAAATTTCATAAAATTATGACGATTCCTTCATGGTGTTGCAATTTTCACAAACATGAGTTTATTTAATTTATTCTTCATTTGATTTATATTTTTTTTTATTATTTAGGATGTTTAGTCTAAGACATTTTTTTGCTCAAGCTTCAATTTCGTTTTACAGTTTTATTTAACATTCTATTTCGCACTTTCAAAGTTTGCCTCCTATTTATAACTATCTTCGTTGCTATTTTTTAATTTTTTTTTTTAGCTGCAATTTTTTCCTCCAAAAAAAATCTAATAATTATATTACATATTTTTGTTTATTTTATTTTTCATGTTGAAATTATTATTATTATTATTTAAATTTTGTTTTGTAATTTTACAAGTATTTCCCAAATTCTATGAAAAAAAAAATACTGTTTATACTTTATCATTTCTTATTCATTCATTTATTTATTTATTTATGATAATATTATATAAATAAAGAAATATTTTAATTACGATCAAACCATTATGGTACAAATATCATAACATAACTATATATATATATATATGTTGTGTGTTATGAATTTTTGATGTTCTGTGTGGCTTTTTTCTGCCCTATTTGTGTATATTGAACATTTATTTTTATCTGCTTTTGAAGTGTTCCTCTATCTCCTGCTACTGTTTATATATATTTCAGAACATTCAGTTTCGTCAATGTAGTAGCAAAAGTTCTCTATATATCTTGAATCATTTTTTTATCTTTATTTAGACGGAACGCACGGAGCTTGTTGACAATGGATGAATGCAAATTGTGAAATTATAAATATGTTATTCAATTAAGAGTTTTATTCTTAAATTTTTATTTAAAACATGTTATTAATACACTGAATACAGAAAACCCTTTGATGATATTATAAGAAGTTATCTGCGTTCTTATTAATATATGATGATTAATATAGGGTAACATTACGAAGGATTTATAGGGTATATATAATAGTATATATAATATATATAATGTATTAGGGTATATATAATATAGGGTAACGTGTCGAATGATTTAAAATTCAAAGAATATCTGCGTTCGATTAAATAAAAATATTACTAGAAGACGTACATTAAATTATAATTATGTTTTTATGACTTTGGTAAGAAATTCAAGGGAAACCAATGTAATATTTTCTGGGGCATTTCATTGAGAAAATCTTTTTAGTGAATAAACAATGTTTATCGGAAAGAAATCATTAAATAATGTTTATATCCATTAAATTTCAAAAACGCAAGGCAATGTTTAAATTTAATACACTATTTACTAAATGATATTTCAGAATTTTTAAAGAAAAGGTAAAAAACTAAACATTTTTACTTTTGACATAGTGAAAAAAGTAAATATTAGATTTCATTTCAAATCTTATATATATATATATATATATATATATTATTTTTATGACTTTCATAATACATTCAACGTAAACAAATGTGATTTTGCTGTACATTTTCATTTAGAAAAATATTTTAATATCTTTTAAGTGAGTACTTCAGGAACAAAGTATATTTGAAAGAAGTCATTAAATGATATTTATATCCATTAAATTTGAAAAATGCAAGTCAATGTTTAGATTTGATAAACGATTTATTAAGTGATATTTCAAAAAAAAAAAAAAAAAAAAAAAAAAAAGCAAAAACTGAAACAAATTTTTGTTTACTTTTGGCATAGCGAAAAGAAAATATTTGATTTCATTTAAAATCTCAAAAGTTTTCCTGCTAAAAAAAAATATCTTCGGATTCCCATTTCCCATACCGTTGTGATTGAAAATCGAAAATAAATGTTCAATTACTCCTTTACTCAAGTTCTTTTTTTCCCACAGATATTGGATATTGCTCAAATATTTTTAGAACGAGATTAAATACAGATTCTTCACATGAATAATAATGGATTTTTTGAAGGCAAAACAGAGGAATTCTTGTTAAAACTGAAGATTCCCATCTTGACAAATGCATTTTTCAATTGATTTTCTTCCTGTCCTTAATTTTAAATGGATTAAAACAAAAAGAAAAATACTTCTAAATATTATTGTGTGAAGTTTTATATTTTTTTCATTATTTGGATACGGAATTCAACTGAATTATTAAACACTTTTGCTTTCTTGGAGAGGTCTATTATTACCCAAATATCTTATTAAAATACATTAATCTTTACTTTGAAATACATATGACATAGAAGAAAATCTGTAATATATTTTATTTTACTGGTTGGGAATTGTTTCTTTTAAAGTGTATTGCCAATAACAGAATTGATAGATACTAATTTAGCATGGCCTTTATGAACAATAGCGAGCAATTAATTTCTGGGAAACATCACAAATTTGTTTATCTTAGCACACAATTAATTAGTTGATGCACACAACTTGCATTCTCGCCAGACATTGCAGCATAGGGATGTATCTGTGAGATAGTTCATAGTAGTGCGAAATGCACCAGTTTCCACTGTCTGAAAAACCAGTTCACATGCCATATTTGTTTCAAAGACTGGTCCGAAACATGTTCAGAACACAGCAAACACAGGAACGTTAGCGACGAAATTCAGCACCTTTCAGGTTCTAAACACTTTAGTATTGCTGAGGCATTGCAAAAAGCTTATACTGTCCTGTACAGTCATTTCAAAAAGGTGATCAAAACATCTTTGTAGAAACCCCAGTATATGTCCGGAATCTTAACAAAAAAATTCAAGATGAATGATATCGCGACTGACAAAAAAAGATGTTCTGCATCGTTTTCGTTTTCTAATTTTTTCATCGGACGACTTTTTCGGGCTTTTCTGCGTCTTTTTTTTTTTTTCTTGAAACACCAAGTCTAAACTCCAGGTGAATTTTTTACAGAAGAGGTGAATTTTGACATACGACAATCGATTATATGCAGGAGTACAGCATTTGCTGTTAATAGACGATTTGACGTTCGGAATTCATTAGTGTTAGAGAGGCATTCCAAAACCCTATACTATCCTGTTTCGTGTCAAGTATTGTATTGAATTGGCAGGACAATATGTAGAAGTTTAATATCAAATCTAAATATATTGACTTCATTATAGTTACTGTATGCAATCAGGCCTGGAACCTTTTGAACACACTGTGTCGATCAATTTGTGTACTATTGCTATCAATTTCGAAAGTTTAAGAAGAAAACCCAACCATAAAATAAGAATATAAATTTCTTTCTCTTTTATTTTACGTTATATCTAGATATAACTGAAAAATAAATCTCCCGAACAATTACAATATCAATTATTGTTGTAGCTTTAATGCGTGTTTTTATTATGCTTTCTGGAACATCAAGCAATCATTGTCGTTCCTTATTTTTTATTGAACTTTTAATGTAATTAAAAATATTTTTATAGGTCCATAAATTCCTTCTAGAACTCACCCACTCCAACACTATTGATTTCCGATGTCCCATCTTGAATATTGGTTTGTCTGGATCTAATTTTCCACAAAATACTGTCACTAGATTTGAGGTGTTTAGAGAACGATCCGAAGATTATATGTCGAGGTGACGAGCGTACAGGTTTGAAACCATGACGGCCGATGAAAGTTAGCGCTCTTACATTCGAAAATGTAAACGATGTTAATTACTTTTTTGACGGTGGTAATCCTTCGTCAAGAAATTCGTCGTTAAGGTGCCACTGTGGCCGGGGCTAACTTTTATTTGGATCGGTTTTTGAAACAAATGCGGCATGCGAGACCCAATATTTTCGACAGTGGAAATTATCTTTTCTGATTTGTGGCCATTGTTTTAACAGGTTTATTTATCTTTGCATTGTTAATGCGCTTTTTATTATGATTTTTCATTCGTCACATATATATTGGAGATTCCTTACTTGTACTTCCAATGCCTTTTTTTTTTCTGATTCGTCATATAATTATTATCTCAGTTTATTTACTCATCTGTACATCCTTACTCATTCTGGAATGCAATATTTTTATGCATTCTGGTTCATCAAGCAAAGATTATCTTAACTCAAGTAGTTATCTTAGTATTTTTAAAATTTTTAATTATCTTGTAGCATATTTTCCAATATAGGAGGTACAGCATTTCTATTCCCAGGGAAAAGAAATGTATATTATTTAATAAGTGCATAATAACAACCTGCCATTCAAATCTGACAATAGATAATCGATGTCATGGATAATGATACCTCATGAAATTAAAGATTGTCTGTTCGACAAACAAGAACAGATGGAATATGACTACGCTACTATTCTTAAAAATACGTTTTTGAAGAAGAATAAAAAAAAGGGTGATCTGCGACGACTCGACAAGAAATGTTGTTTTTCTTTTTTTCTGAAAGTGATTGAACAGGCTGGAGATTCTGCCGGCTTATAAAGTGAGTCTCTTGTGGTTTCGTGTATCACGTCGTGTGATAATTAATGTCTGGCGCATACTGGGTGTATTACATACATCGTAGATTCGAGAATTTAGAAAATCGCAGTTCTTGGGGGAAGTTCACTTGTGAATCAAATGTAATTACTTATTTTTCATTTTTTTTGTACATAATAATTTGAGGGTAGAGACAGTTCTATTTATACAAATTCCCACAGAGTTCTATGTATACATAAGTGTTCCCATGAATCTGAAGTGGCCCTTTTATTGAAGCCGACATAGGTCTAGTATAGACCGAGACGTTACAATCTTTTGTGGATCATGAGATTACTATCTTTGTACTATTAATGCTTTCATAATGCTTTCTGGTTCCTCACTTATTCATTGTATTATCTCTTTTTCGTACTTCCAATGCGGTCTCCTATCTGCTTTCTATTTAACCAATGCGCATTTTGAAGACGATTCCCTTTCTTTGCTTTTTAAACTGAAGAATTTATTTTCAATTAGATTTTGATTTATGTTCACGGCTTTAAATGTTTGAAAGATCAGTATAAATTTTCTATAAAAAAATATAAAAACAGATGCCTGAGGAAAACCTTTGAAATATCAAAATTTCAGTGCTTGAATGATGAGATCGAAATCTTTTATTTCCTCTAAAAAAATTCAGTATTCGAAAAGAACCCTTTAACTATGGCTTTCAAGGAGATGGAAAACGTATCTTATGGTAGCAATACTATTTAAATTATACGCTGTGGGAATTCATAATCGAAAGTCGATTCCCATGATAAAATATCGAAATCGATTCAAATGTATTTTCAATTTGAAAAAAAAGATCGCTGATGCTTCGTGGGATTGTGTTTAAGATACGCATTCAAACTGTTTATGCATTAGTAATGCTTAGTGTATGGAGGAATGGTAAAATATCACTGCTTATTTTCAATACATTCCTTTTCCTCTTTCAAAGCTACCTTTTATTTTTAAAGCGCTTTTATTGATTTGATGAAATTTTAAATTTAATGTAAAAGTTCATGAATTTTAATGTGCTTTTAGAATTTTAAGTTGTATCTTTCAGAATAAGAAACTTAAAATATTACGTGAAGTAGAAATTCCAAAATTTAAATGAAATAACAAAATTCCACTTTAAATTAACTTTTGCGTTTGTGTATAGCCATAATTTATTACTGAATTATTTTACATAATTTAAATCGAAATAATATAAAATATTTTAATATTGTAGTATGATAAACTTCTTCATTCGCGCAACAGCCCCATGGTGGGCTAAGACCTTCAGATTTCGAAACAGCAAATATATATATATATATATATATAATATTAATATTTTAAAATATGCAGTTTTGTCCATAGTTTTTATATTTTATTGTATTTTTTCACGATGGATTTGTTTGGCGACGTTCCCAATATTTCATTAGACTTCTACCAGGGAAAATATATTTCATGAATTTTAATTTCTCATCCATTAATTTAATCTTTTGGTTTACATTCAATCAATATCAATACTTTCAATATATATTAAAAATTAGTCCAGGAGGGTCAGATATGGCTATTAATGTTTATGCACACAACCTGCATACTGGCAAACAAGGCTGCACCAAGATGGATCTGTGAGATGATGCATTGTTAAACAAGAGACATCGGTATCCCCTGTCAAAAAAATCGAAATGGCGCATTCACAATCTACTCTATCAACTCGCCCCACTGTCCATTCATCTAAAATCACTTTGAAATTAAAACCAGCAGTCCAGGATGCACAAGTTTGGCGATTACGATTCATTACATTTAATTTATCTTTGCACAGTTAATGCGCTTTTTCTTATGCTTGCTGGTTCGTCTCAGATTCAACGCTTGAGACTGATTACTTATACTTGCAATGCGATTTTTTTTGTTTGCTCTTTGATTTGTCGTATGATATTATCTCAGCTTTACTCATTGTTGTCCTTTAATGCAAATTTTTATGCTTTATGGTTCATCAAGAAAAACTCCTTATCGTAACTCCTTTAATTATCTTTAAATTTTAAAGCGTTTCTCCATCCTTTGTAA
Source organism: Caerostris extrusa (assembly GCA_021605095.1). NCBI lineage: Eukaryota > Metazoa > Arthropoda > Arachnida > Araneae > Araneidae > Caerostris > Caerostris extrusa. Next base: position 19,365 of record BPLR01005881.1, read on the forward strand.
ATCATAAGGCAAACATTGTATTTGTTTTTTTTTTTTTTACTTATCTTCGTACTATTAATTGTTTTTCTAATGCGTTCTGGTTCCTTACAAGCCATAGTTTTATCCTTTTTTGCACATTTAATACGGTTTTTCTTCTGGTTTCTGGTTCGTATCAGATATAATGTTTGAGACTGCTTACTTGTACTGCCAATGTAATTTTTTTTTTTTGCTTTTTTGACCTCAGATTTACTCGCTGTAGTCATGTAATGCAATTTTTATACTTTTGGTTTATAAAGCAAAAATTATTTAAACTCCTGTAATTACCTTTGAATTTTAAAGCGTTTCTTTAATCCTTTGTAGAAAATCAGGAAAACTATCTTTGTTTTCTTATTTATCTTCGTACAATTAATGTTGTTTAATGCTTTCTGGTTCCACACGGATTCATTGTGTTATCCCTTTTTGGTACTTTTAAGGTGATTTCCTTCTGCTTTCTGGTTCGCCAAAGGGACTTTTAAGACAGTTCCATTTCTACCCTTTCAAACTAAAGAATTTATTTTCAAATACATTTTGATTTATGATCATTGCCTTAAATTTCTGAAAGAACCGTATGGATTTTATATAAAAATAACGCAAATATAAAAACAGATGCGTAGAAAAGCATTTGAAATATCAAAATTTCAGTGCTTGAATGATGAGATCGAAATCTTTTATTTCCACAAAAAAAAGGGGAAAAATTCAGTATTCGAAAAGAACCATTTAACTCAATAGCTTTCAAGGAGATGGAAAACGTAACTTATGGAAGCAATACTGTTTAAAATATAAACTGTGAGAATTCAAAATCGAAAGTCGATTCTCATGATAAAATATCGAAATCGATTCAAATGTCTTTTCAATTTGAAAAAACAGATCACTGTTGCTTTGTGAGATTGTGTTTAAGATACGCATTCAAACTGCTTATGCATTAGAAATATTTAGTGTAAGGAGGAATGGTAAAATATCATATGTTTTGAAATAAATTCCTTTTACTCGCAAAGTTAAATTTTATTTTCAAAGACCTTTTATCGGTTTGTTAAAATTTTAAATCTAATGCAAAATTGCTTAAATTTTAATGTGCTTTCAAAATTCTAAGTACTAACATTCAGTTTAAGAAACTTAAAAATATGACCTGAAGTAGTAATTCCGAAATTTAAATGAAATAAACAAAATTCCACTTTTAAATTAACTTTTGCGTTTGTTTATATTCATGATTTATTACTGAATTATTTTACATAATTTAAATCGAAATAATATAAAATAATTTAATATTGTAGTATGATCAACTTCTTCATTGGCGCAACAGCCCCATGGGGAACCAAGACCTTCAGATTTCGAGACAGCAAAATATATATATATATATATATATATATATATTATATATATAATATATATATATATATTATATATATAGAAATAATATAGTATATATATATATATATATATATATATATATATATATATATATATATATATATATATATATATATATATATATATAATATATATTATATATATATATTATATATATATATATAGTATATAATTATATATATATATATATATTATATATATATATATAATATTGCCTTAAAAATATGCAATTTTGTCCATTATTTATTATTGCAATTTTGTTGTTTTTATATTTTATTGTATTTTTTCAAGATGGATTTGTTTGGCGACGTTCCCAATATTTCATTAGACTTCTACCAGTGAAAATATATATCATGAATTTTAATTTCTCATCCATTATGTTTATCTTTTTGTTTACTTTCAATCAAAATTTTTCCTAAAAGAAATGTATGTATTTATTTATTTCAGTATCATAATATTTGCTCAACTGGTTAACAAATATATTCGAATTTCATTATTAATTCCACATTTATTTTTGTCTGTGATTTATGTCATTAATACTACATTTATTTCTATCTGAAATATCATGAAATCATTTTAAAATAAAATGCAACTTTTAAATTATTGTAAAAGACGATGTTGTTTTATGTAAATTATTTTTACTTACTGGCTACTGTTTGAAATCTTTGAATTCTATAATGCTTGTATAAATAAATAAACATAAACAAATAAGCGAAAATTAAATCTCTTCATGAATAAACCAAACTAAAGTAAATATTTAAATTTTGAGATGCTAGTAGTTATTTGACATTTTATCAGTCATATCTGAAACATTTAAATAGAAGGGAACGATAATGTCTAAAAGATAAATAATTTTAATAATTGCAATTCAAATCCTGACACAAAGATTTGAAAAATATCATTTTTAGGTGTATCTGATGCATTTTAAGTTAAACGTTTGAAAAATAATTCGTAAATATTTATTTGCACCGAATGTTTCATCTCATTTATTTAAAATTTAACAGTTGTGTTTATACTAACCCTATCCTATATCAAGAAATGAAAATTAAATGGAAAAATTTAGATTGAATAAAAACAGAAACGTTTTTGAATAGATGTTTATCAATTTGAAAAGCATTAGTTGAAATAGCTAAGCTTTTTCGAGGATAATTACAGAATATTACAAATTTTCAGTTACGAAAAATATGTAAAACAATATTTGTATATATTTATAAAGTGTCCTGTACATTGCCATAAATTTATATAATTCAAAAATTCTCGTATATTTTTAAATTTTTCGTATAAATCTTTTTCTTTCGTGTTCCAAGAAAGATCATTGCATAAATCTATTTTGTTTCCAAGAAAGATCATTGCTTTTAAGCAATAATTTCTTTCTGAATTTGCTGACCTGATGCTGATGATGCTTACTGCACCTGACTGCAATACTCATAGCTACAACATTTACTAGACTTAGACCTGTTATACTAGATTATCATATTATTAGACTTATTATACTTAGACCTATTATAGATTATAATATTATTAGAATAATACTTAATTATACTTAGACCTATTATAGATTATAATATTATTAGAATAATACTTAATTATACTTAGACCTATTATAGATTGTAATATTATTAGACTTATTATAGTTAGACCTATTATACTACATTGTCATACTATTTGACTTATTATACTTAGTCCTATTATACTAAAATTAGCCATGATGTCTCAAGAGTCCATGTTTGAATTCAATGGGACTTTTCTTGCAGTCCCTACTTTTAGAAATAGACTTAATGGTGATTATGGCTTTGTTATACGCATCTTGCATCGATAATTAAGATGAGTTGTTCTATGTGGTTTTTCCATATAACACGAAAATGGATCATTATCATATAGCACCTACTGAAGGCAATTTATTACCCTATAACCCTATAACTTTAACTGGATGACCACTTCGTGTGAATTTTTCAATGACAACTGACCAGAAGAAAATTTGGCAAACCAATTTTGATACTGCCTTCCTTTCAAGGTTTCCTTCCTATATACGGTACATACCTTCTTGTGTGCTTGCAATGCATTCTTGCCTTTCCTGAAATAATACAATAAGATATGTCTGACATGTGCGTCTTGTGCGTAAATTGGGTTAAAAAAAAACAATTAATCGATACATTTTTTTTTACTTAATTAAAAGCGGAAGTCCAAACAACAAGAAAACAATACAAGTTAGGTGCTTTGAACACATTGACAAAACAAAAGAAAGTGCTAAGACCATTTATTGATAACATCGACAATCACTTAGTTGCCGACCCAATAGATTTAAATGATAGACTCAAGTGTTTTGATCACACAATGCCTGAAATATTACACATAAAAAATATTCCTATTATAAAAAAATTTTAAAATATCAGGTTCTAATAAAAATCTATAAGGTTTTTTTTTTTTTACGAAATATAATTACAAGACATATTAACTTCCTTTCAATTTGTAACTATTTGCTACAAATCAGTGTATCATCTACAGTATTGTTAAGTGCAAAGGCCAGTAGCTTAAATTCAGATCAATAACTATACAAGAGGAGAAATATCTCTGAAACCAAAGACGGTTATTATTTTGAGTCTAATGTGAAATGTGACAGATTTTATTGTGGAATAACATTATGTTCATTATGGGCTTTCATGTGATAATTCAACAATAACCGATGGAGTTAAAACTGTGACAGTAGACGTATTAAAAGCATTTTTGCAGGAAAAAAACAACCATCGTTGTTAAAAAGGAGGGATCCTGCTGCGTGACATTGCCAAACCCCAAACTGATGTGTGTCAAAATGTCTCTTAGCAGGATTTCGCTGGAATATTATACTTCACCCACCCCATTCTGCTGATCCCAGCAGATTACCATCTTTTAAAAGCTTACAAACTCATTTTGCGGGACTTACGTCGACTTCGAAAGAAGAGGTTGAAATGATACTAGATTCCCATTTCCAAGTCAGACCCTATAAATTTTACCCTTTCCCTTTTTCTTTGATAGCGTGTGGACGTCCAGCACCATGTCGTCTACTGCTGGTTTCACAGTCATTCATCCACTTTGCATAAGTACTAACAACTGTTGATCGCGAACAACCCACGAGTCGTGCAGTTTCGGAAATACTTGTTCCGAGCCTTCGAGCCATTACAATCTGCCCTCTATCAAAGTCGCTTAGATCCGCAATCTTTCCCATCACACACAGAAGTAAGTGAAAGAATGATTCTTCAGACTCTCCAGCAGCAGTTAAATACCACTTCCGCCTGATCACATGCCTTCCATGTCATCCAGGCGAGTTCATTGCAAAATGTAGGGGTGGACATAATGTTTTGGCTCTTGAGTGTATATATATATATATATATATATATATATATATAGATATATATGAAAAGTGACTAGTTTTTGATTAAATAATCAAAAGTTTTATATTCCCTTAATTTCTGTAAACTTGTGTACATATTTTGAATGGAGATGTATAATGGGGATGCATATTTTGGATTACAGTTGAATTTTAAGATTCTTTTTCAAGTATTTAATTAAGCACTAATTTCGCGGAAAATTTTTCGCTTTAATGCAGTAACTACTGTATTAAGGTGTGAATATATTCAATAAAAATAATGCAATATCGTCAAATCTTGACCGTATAATTACTATATTCAATTATGAGTAAATCTTAAAAATGTATTTTTCATGTAATTTATGAAAATGCAGTTCATTTAATCTCAAGATGCAGATTCCTAATTTGATAGTGTTTAAGCAGTTTGGTTGATCTTTGTTCTCGCTAATAATTTAATGCTATTGCTTACGGTTTGGTATGTTTTTTATTTCATACTTTTTGGGAAAAAATAATAACGTCCCTATTTTTAGTTATAGTCTAAAATATTATGAAAAAACAACCCCAAATTTTTAAATTTACTACGAACTACTTTAATTTATTTACGAATCAAATAGGAACTAAAAATCACAGATTTCTGAATGTCAAATGTCAGATTTTTACAAAGGAAACTTTTTCAGTACAATAAATCAGTAGTTGGAACAGAATCCGATACCTTAAGTAGCCTAATTTTGTGACGCAAAGATACGTTTCTTTAACCATCTAAAAGAAACAAAAAAACATCAGAAGCAAAGCCCGTGTAAGAACTTTTCTACATCTGCACTGTTTGAAATCCGAGCAAAGTGTTAAAAACTTTCTAGCACAGGAAGAAAAATAGGTTCTTCTTTTTTTCAAAAAGAAAAAGTGAAATAGTAAAACCCAGTTTGCTCCACTTTAGCTGATGGATCTAGAAAGGAAATGCAAAAATGAGACACTGAAAAACGACCTTTTCAAGGTTATGAACTTTTGAAAGTTGAACTGAAAGAGATTTTTGCTTTTTGCTGGCCGGAAATTGTTTTTAGAGTGTGAAAATCTTTCCAGTGAAGAATTTTAAACGGTGGATTTGAGTAGATGGATTGATTTTATTCCTCCAAATAAATCTTTCATGTATTTGTGACATTCTCTTTAATAAAAAAATTTAATTTTTATTTTCTTTTGTTAATTATAGCTAAATTTAAAAGGAAACTTTTTTTTTTATTATTTTGAATTTTTAAAGCTGAAATCAAAAGATATAAAAGAAATTTTTTAAGAGGGACATTCTTTCCAATAGTGAAGTTTAATTGTCAAGTTTCATATTACATTTTCTATTAATAAATTTTCATTATACAATATTTAAGACTCTAGTTTAACTTTAAATATATGTGTTTAAAAACAAAATTCAATATAACACAAATTGCAAACTTAAATTCTAATGAAAGGAATTTTTTTAAAGATTGAATGTTGAAGCTCATGGATTTGCTCCCATGGTGAGATGGATTTTTTCCAAAATAACAATCTTACCCCTAACGTATTTAAAATAGTGAGTTTCAATATAAGTATTTTACTTTTCTTAAATTTTACAATTATTTCATACATTGTACTTGATATGAAAATGTTTGTAACTTTATTATTAAACTTAATCAAAATGCAACGTAAGATTCTGTAAAAATACCATTCAATATTTTTAATTCTTAAAAACTGGAAATATGTTTATTTATACTGATAGAAAGTAGTTTTTAAAGAGGGTTTTTTTTTTGCTGTCTTTTCTTTCTTAAAGTGTTTAAAATAATAAATTTCTATTTTTCTTTTATACAAATCCTTAATATAATTTCAGGTGCTTTTAATCTTATATCTATATACATCAAGAGCCAAAACATTATGACTAACCCTACATTTTGCAATGAACTCGCCTGGATAACGTGGAAGGCACGTGATCAAGTGATAGTGGTATTTAACTGGTATTAAGTGGTAAATTGCCAAAAAAGCTGTGTTAAATTGCACTCGTTTTGACAGGTGGTCATAATGTTTTGGCTCTTGAGTGTATATCTTAATAAAACTAAAAATAAATTTCATTTAGATGCTAAGTAAGAATTGGTAAAAGAATCATTTAATTTCCATTCCAGGAAAATTTTTGCTAACAAAATACTGCTCTTTTTTTTAAATGTAGCAATTCATTTTGGTAGTGTTTTAAAGGTAGATAATTTTTTTTTTTTTTTTTTTCAATGAATGTGTGATAATGTTATTTCAATACATTCATTTGCAGATCTTTATATTTTACGCCATTTACTTCAATAACAAAATTACAGCAAAATACAAAATGAGATTGAAAAAAAAGGAGCTATTTAAAATTATGAAAACTGTGCAAATTGAAATATAAATAATTTATATTTTTACCATAAAGTGTTATCCATATGTGAATATGTTTTCTAGTAAGAAAAGAAGACATAACTGTCATAAGAAGAAAAGAAGTATGTCATAGTGACAATGAAAAGAAGTCATAACTAGCATATTTATTTTTAGACTACTTGCAGTATTATATATAAATTTGTATGCTTTTAAAATTAAGAGTGATTAAACTTTTAAGGAATATTACAATTAAGTAATTTTTAGTATTATTGCCACAATAATAAATACAAAAATAAATATTATTTAGCTGTAATTAAATGCTGCTTTAATTTAATTTACGAAAGTTAAAATTAAATTACAATTTTTAAAATTAAATCAACAAGTGTTTAGAATATATAAATAGTTGCAAAAATAATATTTTTCTTATTTTGAAAATTATATTAAATAAACGTTATGCGTTATTACCTATTGATTGTTACTCTAAAATTATTAAATAGGTTTACAAGTAAAATATTGCAGATAAGTAGATATTTCGTTTATGGAAGAAAGTTTAAATAGTTATTTAAAATATTTTAATATATATATATATAAACTCCTTGCTTACATAGAATAGTAAACTACATATTTCTTAATTTATCAACAGCAATGCAAGTTCTATTTCTATATTGACGCTTAAAGTTTTATTATTTTATTTTGGTTTAGTATTATTAACACTTAAAATTACAAATCATTTGAACATTCTTCCTTTTATTTGTCTTTGTTTTATTCTTTCTTTTTCCTTTTTAATTTAGATTAATTCTGCATTTTATATCAATTTTTGCTTACATTTGTTATTCTTGTAAAATAATGAACACTACTTTTTTCAATCCTATATAATTTTACCAGTGACTCATTCCAATAACTCATAAATAAATAATACGTTTGCATAAAGATCACAAAGTAATTATCTAAAATAAATTTAAAAGTGTTATTTCTTTCCGAATCATTTTTAAGCGATGTTTTGTTTTCAAGAAATAAAGCGGATTTTATATCCCTATGGATATGATGCATTAAAATTAATTTAAGATCTCGTAGGGTTTCAGCAATTTTTATTTGAAAAAAAAAATAAATTTTTTTAAATAGTATTATTTTAATTATAAAACTTTTCGTCATAAATTTAAAAATAAAATAAGGTTTTTCTCATAAAGTTCATATGCTTTTGCATATTTTCAAGAAATATCTGTTTATTTTTGCCATTAGTAGTTAAAGTCACAAGGGGACAGTACATTTTCTGTATTTTTATTATTACTTATCCTTTATTTTGATATAAAAGGTATATCTTACTTTTGTGCTTTATAAATTTATTCCAAGAGCAGCAAAGCTAATTAATATGCAACTAAATGATAATACTCTAAGGGAATATAGATTTAATAATACCCTCTGCCCTTTATATTTAAAAATCATTTTCACGACTTTCTAGAAAGAAATAAAAATATTATCTTACTAAAATCCTTTTTATGTACGCCTACAAAATGGTTTTAAAGTTTTCATCGGAATATTTCAGCTAATGTAAAAAGTATATATATTTTTACTTATTTCAAATTGACTCAATGTTTGCTTACATTATTTTTGAATGAAATATATGATTTAAAAATTATAAATAATAGAAATTATAATATAATATTGCAACAAAAATGCAAAGTTATTTATTGAAATGAAGAAACAAACTTTAAATTTTTATTTATAAGGAACTGCTTAGTTATGTACGATTATTATTAGTTTATGACGTCGAGTCACTTTGACCATCATTTTGTTGAGAAATCTGAATATAAAAGGTTTTCTTGTTTCATAGTAATTAATATAAATAAGTACTTTAACGTTTTTCTGCTTAATAGCTTTTAAATATTTTAATAAATCTATTTATTGCTACATAAATAGTTGATGCTTAGATTATCTGGTATGCAGCTTATATTATTACTATATTAATTCATTTTTCAATGACGTAGTCTTTTGAAATTGGCCTTCTTATTTTAATAAGTGAATCTCCAGCAAACAAAAAAATATTTATCGTTATTAAACTAGAATGAATAGAATTTCTCGTTATTAATATAAAATGAATATTATTTCTCCTTATTAAACTAAAATGAATAGAACTATTATTGTTTGGTGTGGAATGTTTAATATTAATATATAAAAATGAAGATCACGTGTTGATCATGTGTTTTTAACGAAACTATAAATGTAACATTTGTTATAAAAATTTGTTCAGAACTTCAGAATTAAAAAAAATGAAAATTAATGAGTAAATATTTATTTATTTATTATCTAGAAAATCGTTGGTTAGAAATTGACTGTAACAATTTATTGCCATATACTCAAAATTTTGGACTGTTTTATTGAAAGACGTATCAGTTCTTATAAAGTAGAAAAAAAGACGTAGGAATATTATTCGATTAACATACAGGAATTTTTATTAGTCAGTAATCGCTGTTAGTCATGATGATAGAGACGACAGTCGAGGAAGATATAATCAGCACAAATGTTTACAGCGGCACTTAAAATTTTCCATTCTGGGATTGAAGAAAGCAAAGTATTCATCTGTAAGATAAAACAGAAAATAAAAATAAATTGGTCGAAAATCATTGCTTTTGTTATGATGAAGAAGACCACCACCTAGTAAGATGAAGGTAGCAGAAATCTTTACAGCAGCACTTGAAAGTTTCCATTTGTAAATTGAAGAAAACAAAGCATTCCTCTGTGGATTAAAGAAAACATTTCATATGTAACTCGGAAGTATTGTTGTTATTCTTATGTTGAAGAAGACTGCCATCTAAGAAAATAAAATGAGCATAAATGTTTGCAGCCGCACTTAAATGTTTCCATTCGTGAGGTGAAGAAAGCAAAGACATTATCTGTGAGATAAAATAGAAAATAAAAAAAAAAAAATAATAAATTGGTCAAAAATCGTTGTTGATGAAGAAGGCGGCTTTTAGCTGCATTGTTGAGCAGCATATTTGAAACTTTCGATTCGTGTGTTGAATACAGCAGAGCAATATTCTGTGAGATGAAAGAAAACAAAAAAAAACTCTCAATTCTTTAAAGAACTCACACTCTCGAATGATACTTTTATTTAACAATTGCCAAATGTATTTCGCCTTAAACGTTTTAAGAAAGGAATTTAAATCTTTTTTTTTTTTCTTTTTGTTAATTTTATAATAATCAATTTTTTTTATCAAAACAATAAAGTATTTTTTTTAAAAAAAAATAAATAAATCAATCAAATTGAATAGGCTATTTTTATTCAGAAAAAAAGAACCTGCTACATAACTAGTATTTTTTATCGTAATTTAACGAGTACATGAGTAGAAAGTTTGGACTCATTAGTTGTATGCATTGCCCTCGCTGTTTTCAAAAACGAGGCAAATTTTTGATGATTGTAACATCTTCTATGAGCATCTTGCATCGGCACCCTGACAAACCAGTTACAATTAAACTGGGATTTTTCAACGTAAGTCCTCACGACAGATCGAAATTCGACCAGCTATCTCTTGGAAAATTGGCAAGCGGCCACTTCAAACGAATTCAAACTTAGCAGTTTAATAGAAGAAAGAGGCAATTTTGGGGAAATTTAATTTCAATAAAAATAACTTTTATTTTAAATTAATAAAAGTTTAACTTGCACAACAACAGAAGAAAAATTAAGCAAAAATTATGCAATTACTCAATCCGATTTTTAAAAAATTAGACGAGGAAAATTCCACAATTACTATTTTTTGTTCTCTCAAAATTATTTTGGGCAAGGTTTATCTGACTAGCACAGCTAATTATCGGCAGAACGCTCCGCCTTTAAAACGGCAATTTATCTTTCTATTGAATAATTGGTACAATCTTCCTATCTTCATCTGTCAAGTTAGGCTCGTGTTATATACGCTATATATATTTATCATTTGTTATAAGCTCGTTATGCACTACAGTTTATATGGCTGTTAAATATACGAATCCCGGTTTAAAAAAAAATCTTAAAAATCTGCATATAAATCTGATAACCAGCTTAAAACATTATTTGCATTAAGTAATTGTCTTACCTTATAAATTGCTTTTTTTCTATATAATCTGATGTATAATTATAAACTAGTTAAAAAATAAATAATCTTTTCTCTGAGTCATATTGTTAGCAAAAGAAAATGTGTTGCATAATCATAATGTTTTTATCAATGGAAAAAAAAAAATTGTACATTTTACCTGAAATTAAATTATTTAAATTCTTACATTTGCATTACTACAGCGCATTTCTTTTTGTGCACAATAAATTGTTTTGACTTTAGGTAGACATATAAAAAGCTAAAAATAAATTAAATTTTAATGTACTTTTCTTACAGAGGTAAAAAAAAAAAAATTATGATAGAAAAAAATAGACCCCCTAAGCAATGCAGAGTTAATTAACATTTTATATTTTCAGAATGAATAAAGTACGCTGAAATGAAGAAGTATTTTATTTTTTATGATACAATTATTGATAATTCTCTTATATAGACAAAATTTATAAAATTTTAATAATTTAAAAAATAGATTATTATTTGTAATGTATTCTCTGTTTTTTAACATTATTTTTTGTATTCCCTTAGGTGATGATATTCTTCTTTATTAGTAGCAATTGTTATACTAGAAATTTAAATATAGCTATCTATTTAGTCATGCACAGAAAAGTTTTACACCAAAATAAATAAATTTATCGATATCTTAATTATGAATCTTATTACATAAACTTATTGATCAGAATTATGTCAATAATATGATAAAATCAAAGACATTTTAGTCAATTTATAGATGTTTTTTGCCTACGTATAAGGCCTATATGGATATTTATACTATGTATATACATTTTGAGGCATATATAAGGTCTATTTGAATGTTTGTTTGTTTCAGTATTTTAGAAGGAATACGACATTTGGAACGAATGTCAGCAAGCAATGTGGAACGAATTTCTTAACAAGCAATATTTAACAATTTCCCAACAGGCAATGAGAAAACAATTTCCCGTCAAGCAATGATGTGCAATGAGAAAGAAAATTACCCAATAAGTATTGATGAACCAATTTACTATAAGCAATGTGGAAAGAATTTCTTAACAAGCAATGCTTAACAAATTTTCAAATAAACAATGCTTAACCAAGTTCTAAAAAGAAATGATAAAACAACAAGCAATCAAACATTGCTGAATTTCTGTATTTATGCCATGGAGGGCTGAGTTAAATTGAGTATAAGGAAAGTCCTTCCATTGGGCTTTAAGAGAAGAGAAGTAGAATGTGACACATACATGTCATCCGTGTAGGTGTCTTTAAATACGATGCAAAAATATAAATGTAGAGTAGAAGGCTTCTTATGGTGCCTCTGGATAATGCAGAATCTACTACATATCTGCAGTTCTGGTGATCAATGGCATTGGTTTAACATACCAGTTTTTATGAAATATTTTATGATACAATTAAGTCAGTTTTTCATAAAATGATCAATAGAATTTGGGAGAAATAGTCAATTTTTAATAATTTTGTCGTTTTCTCACTAAATGATCGAATATAACCTTTTTTAATCATTTAAAAGCAAAAACCATTATTTGTAAACATTTTGCTTTACCTATTGTCATAAAGGACAAAACATATCCCATGGTCTATCCATTCATAAAATGGACAATTTGATTGATTGTGAGCTGCAATTGTTCATTTCGAGTAAGTTTAAACTTTCGGAATCTGGCTCTCCCTTAATTATCGCGTGAATGCATCCATTTGTAACTTGGAGACAGACGTCGCCTCACTGAATGACTTGCTGACACAAATTTGAAAATCACCGGTCCCAACTGCAAGACGTCACCCAGTTGCGGTGCCCATTGACAGCCATGCAATCAAAGATGTCAGACGAGTCGAAATTCAGATTTCAAAGTTACTCGGACACTATTTTGGATCCGTTGAATATTCTAATACTTATTTTAGGTGCGGTTGTTAAGATGCCAACATTTCTGATTTCATAAAATTGATTTTAAAGGAAGAATAGGGATTAAAAATTAAATTACAGGAAGACAATAAAAAAGTAGATAGGTACTATGGATTTTAAAATTTGCGAGTAAATTATATCCCATATCATTTGCTGTGTTATTATGTAATAAAATCTGAATCTGTAGTATAAAAAAAAAAAAGCAAAATATAACACAAAATCTGTGTACAGATTTGAAAATCTGAAAATCTCTGATGAATTTAAAACTATGTAATGCAATCTGAAAAATTGGAATTCATTAATAAAATACAAAAAAAAAATTTAAATTATGTAATAGAATACTAAGAACCTTTAATTATTGATTAATAAAAGTGTTAACAACACGATAAAAAATTTATTACAAAAATCTGAATAACTGGCTTATAAGGAAGCTAGGAGATTCATATTGAATTTACAAAAAAAAAAAAAAAAAAAAAAAAAAAAAAAAAAAAAAAAAAAAAAAAAATGTTGTAAAAAAAGGAAATTATATAGTGCTAACTTTAAAATTTTAATTTGGATTTCTTATTTTTCAGTCAAGTTTCATCATCACAAAAAAATATAATTTTAATTCATTTTTACTTTCGCTTCATACACACCTTTCACTTTACTGCACTGGAATTTAGCATTATAAGATTAATGATTAGAAAAAGCCGAAAGTCAAAGATTAATGACGTCTGTAGAAAAGACTGAAAAATGACTGAAAACATCCCAAGATATGAAAAAAAAATTTAATGTTTTTTTTTTTTTTTTTTTTGTTGGCCTCAGTAGTTTTTTATAAATAAATAAGCATTTGAAAATCGTCAATTTACGCAAGTTATAAATGAGCATCGTCATCAAACAAAAATATTTTCGTTAGTTTAGATATTCAAATTATATATAAATATATATTCCTTTTGTTATATTAAGGGCAGGTTTTTCAAAATAATTAATTTTTTTTTAACATCGATATCTAAATATATTCAAGATAATAAATTATTTTTGAAGCAATAAAATATTTAACTTTAATAGTGTTATTATTTTTACAGTTTTTAATTGAATTATTTTCAAATTTTCTTACTATGAAAATTTAAGATTTAAGTTGAGATGTTTTTAAAGCTTTTACGGCGAAAACCAGAATTTTTATATTTATTACAAATTATTTTCACAAAAAGGACTGTTTTTATTTTTCTGTATGTGGTGAGGTTTTATTACATTTTTAAATATATTACTTATATTCTTGCCGTTTACTGTTGTAATTTTCTCACAGACGGATGTAATTGTCACTGCCACTATTGCTCTTATACTAATTCGGTAAAAGTTTCTGATATCTATGCCATATGATTTATAAACAATATTATTTTGATATCTATTGTCTAGATATAAAAATCTGTTGGTTCGACCTTTATACAAATTCACAACTTTCAAGCCGGAGCTATCAAATTTGCCAAAATATAGACTTTGGCCTACTTAAGTGGGTTTAAACTTGAATAAATCATCTCTCCCTTCTGAATTCCATATCTTAATTCTCTCAGTTTAATGAGAGGGTCCTAATGTGATTTATTGGCTTTATCCTTTATAGAAATTCGCAATTTTCAACCTGCAGCTATTGAATTTGATACATACATATTTGTCTTACGTACGTTGGTTTAAAACTAAGAAAAATAATCTCTTTTATCTTAATTCCGTCGGATTTTTATATATCCTAAAACCATGAGTTCGATGGTATTTTCCTTCATCTACGAACATGAATGAAAGGTTTAAAAGGGATATTAAATTTTGGGTCTCCAAAATATCCCAATACACCATGTGTTTTACATTAGTTAAGTATGCCTCCAATAGTATGAAAGCTTCAAATAATGTGTTTCCACAAATGATTGTCTGAAATTTTTAAATCAAAAAATTTCAGACAATTTTTACAAGACAAACAATATATTGTAACGTCTCTGCCTGTACTAAACCTATAATGACTTCAAGAAGAGGGCCACTTTCAGGTCTATGGGAGCACTTTAATTTTTATTTAGAAGCACTATATATATATATATATATTGTTTTCACATTTACAACCATTATATAAATATATTATTTATATATAATTTATTGCAACAATAGTATTTATTTATACTTATATTAATTTATATAATTTATTACAACAATAGTATTTAATTTATACAAGCCCCAACAACAAAGTACATTTTCTTTTGATATTAAAAACACTATAATTTTTTAAATATTATTCTTATGAAAAAACATAACTTATAATTCCCTGCCCATCATTTTATAAATAAATTAGTATATAGCATAATCAAATCTTTACATGACAATTAATCCAACACATTAAAAAGGATAATTTTTTCTGTTTAAGTAATTTATTTAAGATTATTATTATTTTTTGATTACATAATCAAACATATCTTTTTTTCTCCTGTTTTTGTATGACAACTCGGTACAATCCAGACAATGAAAAAACCGGATAGAATGGATTTCCTCTCCTGACAGGAAATGGAGTATGCACACAAGTTAATTAATTTTCCAGAATTGCCATCCGCTGACTGTCAGAAATTAATTTTAAGCCATCTTTTATATTCATTTGTGTCTTTTATCGGAAAGTCATACCATTGTGCTAATTGTGGGGATTCAAAAATCTGTTTAATTAATTCTTCTGCTACAAGCGTCAACTCGAATTAGCCGTGAAAATATTTGTTTTCACTCAAAACTGTCACATTTCTGTGGGGATCCAATTATTTTCTGCAATTGAATTTTGAGAAGAAAAAAATGTAATTTCTTAATTAAATAATGACATGTTATAATTGGTTCTTCAGTAAAAAGTTCTGAAAAGGTAATTCAGACAATAACAGTTATTTTGGTTAAATATAAAAAATACAAGAAAGGCCAAACGGAATTTTTTTGCTGACTTTTAAAAAAAGTACTTTAAATAAAATCCTTGGGAAGAAAGAAATAATCTCATAAAATTTTTAAGGATATATATTTATATGATAATGATTACAATTTTATTAATATTGTTAAAATGGTAATTTCATTAATATAATCAAAATTTATTCAATTTGTAATAATATAATTCTAATCTATTAATTTAAATTTAGAACTTTAATAATAAACTTTTATAAAAATAATCCTAAATTTGTTGATTTCTTTTTTATTATTATATAAAATACCTTTTCATTTTTTAAAATTGAAATGAATGTTTGCGCACTCTTAAAAATTTTTCGTTTAGAATTCTGGACATTTTGCTTTAAGATCATATTATCTACAAATCAGAGTTTTAACAAATTCAATGTTATTTAGGGTATATCACGGAAAGACTGCACCCACACACTATACCATTACTTTAAAAAGGACATTTTTAGTGAATCCATGTGCGTTTTTCGCGCTGTCCTCTTCAAGGCTCGGGAAGATTTTCTGATCTGGGGATTTAACTTATCTACCTCTAGTCTAGACATGAGAATTCGTCAACTATCAATTCTAACTACCCTAATTTGGAAACAGCCTACTATCTACTAGGGCACTTTTAATTCTTTTCAAATCGTTTTACAAGACATTTTTACAAGCATAAAACTACTAAAGCATAGAGTAGAATCCAAGTAAAATTGCTGAAGAATTATTCTTGTTTTTATTAAAAATTGAGAAATTAACACTACAATTTAATTAATTTAAGGTTGACAAACTGAATTGAAAAATCATATTCTTAGATACTAAAAAAGAAAATATTGCGTTCATTTTTGGTTACTTGTTTAACGAAATTTCTCTCATTTCAAATTTCTTAAAGGAAACTATCTATAAGCAATGATTATAATTTTTTAAATGCTCACAGTTTTAAATAGAATTACAACAGCTATGTTTATTACAAAAGCTTCAGTTTTCTATTCATACTTTTATATAAAAATTCAAATCTTTTGAACCGTTATTTTGGAGTACAAACATTTAAATTCGTTTTAGTTATTACAGAAAAAAACACATTCATCAAACTTATTATAGTGCTTATGTCATACATTCTTTAGCCTTTAACATCTCTTATAGTCTTTTTCATTATTATCGCCATTCATTTTTCTTCTCCGTGTTCGATGTCTTGATTTATCGCCGCAGGCAATTCTTTTCAATGCCTCCTTGCGCAAACTTTTCTTGCTTAACACAATAATTCTTCAGAACCACAAAAAAAGCAGATATAAAGGGCAAAGTTCTGAAGGAATTTTAATATTTGGAGAAATTATTATTATTATTATTAATTTGAACTTTGGTGACAATTGTGAACCACTTATGCATGCCTCAGACAGCCCTTCCATTCCCGATATGAAAAGAATATTGCCTTCAAGCAAAAGAGTTAGCTTCTTCAGTAGCTTGTCTGCCGATCTGAGGTGCTTTACACAAATTATCGGATAAGGTAAAAGACCGAAATTACCAGGAGTATAAGTATAAGTGTGTCACATTTTACTATCATAAAAATGCATCTAGTTCCAATGCATCATCATCTGAAAAGCTCAAAGGAAAAATTAAATAATGAAATTAATATTTTAGTTATCCGTTTAGATTTTGATATTTGCTATAATGTATTTATTGTATATAACTTTGTATTTTTACATGACATTTATGTCTTAATAGGACACCTCGCAGAAGTATGTCGAGGCTTACATACATAGCATATGATGTCTAAAAAATGGATTGAATATCAGACTATGTTTAATATGCAGTGCATTTTAATTAACTAGAAGACAATCTTTGTTATTAACTTCCTAACCAGAATTGAGTGCATTAATACACATTAATTTTTATTTATGTATTTATTATTCTCATACAAAAGTCACAATTCTGTTGGTTATTAAGACGTCAATCATCCATCAAGATTACTTCACGTTACATGCCAAATATAATTTCCGTTTTAATAATTTAGCAATGTGCAATGGCAGCATTAACATTGGTTATTCATATATATTAAAATATTGAAGTCACTTTTGGATCCCCTTATATGTGTAAATAAATACATCCTTTTTTTTATAAATAGCAGAAAAAATGTTTTTTGACTAATCAATTTTTTCTTGGTTACTAGGAAAACAATTATTAAATCAGTATAATGTATCTTGGTAAATAGTTTTATTCTTACGTTATACTATTTACTTTGGTGCTTTATGTATACTTTTACAAAAGTTTTCTGTGCATGGCCTTTCTTTGTGCATTACAGAATTGTAAGTCGATTATCAGTAGAAAAATTCTATAATATCGTGTAGAAAATTATATGTAGTGCATATAGCTTAATATTAGTTTTTTTGCTACATGTGTGCCAAAGACTACTATTTTATATGAATTACTTAATACTGAAAATATTCACCAAATCTTAAAAAAAATTGAAAGGTATATGTATTAATTATAATAAAATAAAGTAGGAGGATAAACGAATTTCTTAGCCTTGGTCATAAATATTAATATAAAATTAAGCACTGAGGATTGTATTTTTTCCACCTAGTATTTCATATTTTTTAGTTTTTTTTAACTATTTCTTTACTATTAAATTTCTAAATTCTGCAAAAATTATATTCAAATTTAAACAGGCATAAATGAGCAGATTTTATTGATGTGATCCACTAATCGATACTTCCACTCGATTTATAAGTCTCATGTAACGTATAAATAATAGAATTCGCACCAG